>CABFVX010000964.1:112123-134956 GCA_902151425.1 Timema shepardi | reverse complement strand
CATCCGATGCTACACTCTTTCCCCTTCAAAAACAAACAACTTTTATCTTGAACACTTTTACCTAAATTGCTTTGTTTTCGAGATATTTTCATGTGATAACTTAAATATGCCTCATCCTGTATATATATAAAATCAATAATTGAATACTTAAGTTCGATTGGTCATTTCAAGGTTAAGTGTAATTTTAATTTGGTTCCTATTCTGGAAGTATTGTTTATTCATGTTTTTCATTTCAAAATAGATTTTAGATCAGTAATGAAAACTTTTTATGAATACAGTAAATAGCTTTATGCAAGGGTATCCAAACTGACAGTTTGTTAAGGGATGCTTAAATAGGGTAAGTTGTATAAAATAAACTCCGAAAGTTAAGGATCTTCACTCATAAAATTTATTTTCAAACCACTAGCGAAAGGTAAAGTATACTCTAGAGCGTAAGATTTTAGCATATTCCTTTTCTCACCATTCTGTCTTGGAATGGCACCTTTTCTGGCCCGTAGAAGTAATCAACCTTATTATTTCGAGTAGTAGAAGCTTCGATAGCAAGATTCACATTACGCACATTACGTATCCTGTCTAAACATCCTTGAGGTTGCTCATTCCTCCAATCTCCTTCCAAAACACTTGCATCTTCCACATTTTTTCCATCCCGCATTAAGCCGGGTGTGTATCGTGTTATATTTCTCCTTCGAAAAAAATTGTGTGGAACGACACAAACCATCACAAAGTAATCCACATTCGATGGCTGTAAGTTTATCATCGTATGAAGAATACGAAAAAGTGCTACAAACACCCCGAATGTATTCTCTACACATCGTCTTGAACGGGATAAGAGTTGATTTTTTCTCATGGGTAAGGTCTTTACGGAGAAGGGTTTCATCAAGTTTTCTCTAAGTGTAAAAGTCTCATCTGCAACGGAATTGAAGTTCATATTCTCTATGGTGTCATTATTTTTTGGAAGAGAAAGTTTACCATTCTTCAGCTTTCTGTAAAACATTGTCTTTTCTATAAGAGCTCCATCTGAAACCCTTCCATTGCGCCCCACGTCGGTCATAATAAACTCCAGGTTTGCATCCACAAGTCCCATCAAAACAACACTCTGATATACCTTGTAATTGTAGTAGTATGACCCTTAATCCACTGGTTTAGCAATAGCTACGTGCTTACCACCCAAACAACCGCCCCAATAGAGAAAGTTCCACATTTATTCAAAATACCTGGCGATCTTTTTCAATTTTTAAACTTAGTGAATATAAAGTTTTATTTTCTTCCAGGATGAAGCAGAGGAAGGCAAGATTACTCAAACGTTACAAGAAGGCGAACAAACTTTGAAAAGGGTTTCGCAGCCTCCATCGCAGAAAAGGAAGAAAAGCTATATGAAAATGTCTACAACTCTCAATGCTATATAAACACAGCGTCAGAACCTTGTTCAAAAAGAAAAGGTTGTATTTTATAAGTCGGATGATAAATATGGCACCCTAGAGAAAACTTATGCTGCCAAACTGCGTCGAATTTTGGCCACTCAGAGGGTCTTTGCTGACAAATTGTTCAGTAACGTATTGTTTAAAGGCCTCATGAATAATCTGACGTCATCACATTGTATTTCTGATTCTGATTGTGATTCTTCCAGGGGGTTAATTCATACACCCTCTACAGGCTCTAGTTACACTTACTCTAACCCATCCCTATCACCGATCTTAGGTCCGTCCAACTACCCAGTACAACCCTCAGGACAAGACTCAGTAAATACATTTCCAGAAGGACCTTTTAACTTTTTGCAATAAAATAATTATAATTTTTTTTTTGTAACTTTTGTCATTGTTAAACATAATTACTCAGATTTATTGATTAAATAAACAACTAGAAAATATTAGCTTTGTCCAATAAGTCAATTTATTCTGTTCACGTAATTCGTTTGTACAATACATTCAAGATAAATATAAAAATAGAGAGAAAGAAAGAGAGACAATGAAAGGGGGGAATGTACAGGTACATCATATTATATTTAAATGTTCCTTACCTTCAAACATTCTCTTTTGAGAGCCTTATGAATAGCCTTGCAGGTCACTGGAAAAATTTTGCTCAAGGCTTGAGGTGATATTACCGTGGAATATTTGAGACACTCAAACGACCTTTCTGTGGTGAGAAAACGGAGAGTCTCTTCCAAACATGTTTCAGATGTTATAGCATTCCACATCATAGTATCTCGTTTTGATATGAGCAAATATTTTAGGCTTTTCTCAGATATCCTGAAGTAATTTTTGTAGTCAGGACTATCATATCTGATAGAGTTAAGTACATTTAATTGTGGGAAGTTGTTTCTTTGTAGCAACCAGTTCTTAACCCACATTTTCCTTTATTTATTTTTGGCTCTCACGAACATGCCACATTCTTATAAAGTGATCACCACTGCTGCAACTTGCTGCGACAAACTCGTTGTAGATACTGGCATGTTTTAGCAAAATTGGGAGTCCACTTGTGCTAGTGGTATAAGTTAGAACGTGTGTGGTAAATAAATACATGTTCCTTAGTAAATAATCTCTTGACGTATAACATTCAGAATATTGAAGAAATAGATTACAAAACACCCACTTCGGTGGCCGCATGTTCTAAGGCGCTATTATCGCACTAAACTAGACTGCCAAAGATGGGGAAATGGGGTTTCAATTCTAGCTGGGTGCAGTGAGGGTAGTTTTTCTTACATTTTTTCACTCCCCTCTACGCAAATGTGGGTGTATTTCCTCTTAATTAAACTTTCATGATCCCTTACATGAGTATAATTAGTACATAGGCGTATAACCCAAACAGGTAGTAAGATGCAGTGATACAAAAAAAAAATACAATACCGGTACGTGAGTCATTTTAAATACTGACCGAACAATTTGAACACAATCTCGGAAACAAATAATTCACAAGGTTAAAAGATTAACTTAGAAAATATTTATGGTAACAACAGTGACGGGCTAATCGCTTTTAGCCCTCACATATAAACATAGTTTATTTTAGCGAACACTGAAATGTAACACACATTATCAACTCCGTGTGATACTGCTTATGAATTATAAGTCCACAAGTATCACTCTCCTGGTTGACCGAAGACGTCCGTCTCCAACCAACAAACTGTTCCTTTTGATCCATCCAACTTCAAAAATATCTGCTCCGTCAATTTTAAGCAAATAAGGCACGCGTGCTCTTCGATCGATGCCTAAATCGTCCCTCTAGATGACTCTAGAACCTTGTTGGCTTCCCCCGCCTACGTACATCCCTCATTCTCGTGCGAGTTGTGATTAATATAATATATAGGTATATCTTTGTATATTTCTATTGTTCACTTCGCGAGCAACGAGGAGGTCTTTCAACGCCTAGACTACATGTACAAGATGGCGCATCCCTCGGTCACCCCTGCACGACGAAGATAGGTCATCAGAGAATATACATGTAATATATTTTTAGTTGTATCTATAGCTTGGCGCTTAGCGACATGTAGAAACACATTCATCCAGAGAGCTGTTTGACGCTCTTAATTACTACAATGCGAAATTAGTATTTTTAGTTTTCACTATTCAAAATTACAAGACTTGGAGACATGAGATTAGTGGTGTTTTCTCAGGGACCTAATTATATCATTGGCTTCATACAAGCTTTAGTTTATGTTGTTGACAGCTACTTTGCCTGGTGTGTAACTTGTGGAAATCAGTAGAGCCGGGTTTGGCTCGTGATTCGATTTCTGTATTGTGAGTGCCCGGAACCCTTCAAATTATTTTAGGGCTTGTGGCCACAGCTATTGTTTATACCTAGATTAGATTTCTTTCGTGTGTTTAGTTTGTAGTAGTAACTAAAATGGGCTTTCCTGATTGGTAGTAGGCCTAATGTTAACCCATTACTGTGCCTAGAATCCTCCTGATCCATGCCTGGAATTATCCACACTAAGCTCTCGCTTGGCGGAATACTTAGTCTGCTCATGTTAAGACTCCAGTAGAGTTTCTCAAGATATATAAGTAACTTACATGGTTGCAACCATACCTCCTTAAAAATGAGTTTGGTTTAATGTAATTGATTTATTATTATAATAAAATTTCAGCTATTATTAAACTGACAATTTTCTAGCTGTGCTACTAATGAAGGTCAGAACTTCTAAATTTAGGTAACTGTTATAGTAGGCCGCATTTTATATTTCATTTTCTTTGTACTGTTTGAGATGGCCTTCGTTATAGAGAACCCGAGTTCCTTTTTAAGGAGTTACTAGCATTAAAAAGGGGTTTATAATCTGGTTTTGCTGTGTGGTTTAGTCCTACACGTAATGTTAACATCTGTAATGTATTATGCAGGAATTTTTTTCAAGGATGCTGGACATGACTTTTGGGAAACTTGTGATTTAACTCTAAGCGGGCAGTTGCCCACTTTAACTTTAAACATTATTTAATGCCAGCGAACCACCCTTTTTGTGTATGTCATAGTGAATATCTTCTTATTTTCACTAAATTACTATACTCATTAGAAATATTTCCTTGTTATGTCAATTCTCTCCCTCTCTCCACTAATCCCCAAACGCAGGTGACCTGGCGGTCTAGGGGTAAGGTGTCAGACTTCTGTGCTGGTGGCCGGGGTTCAATCCCCGGTCCCGGCATAGATTTACCTGATTACCAAACCCTTCCTTCACCTCTGACAAGACATCTTCTGAATGTGGGGAATGCCAGGTCTCCACCGTGGTTCGGATTCCACGTTAAACTGTAGGTCCTTCATTTCATCTCACAATCACCCTACCATTACCCATTAGCGTAAGTGCGTACAACCCGAACGGGTAGTGAGACGCGGAGCTAATAATAATAATAACCCCCAAACCGGTCTAAGCTATCTTAGGGTGCCGTGTCAGTGGTACCTAACGGTGCACAACTACCCACAAAAAGGAACCAAGTATGTCGACCTCCCCCATTTTCCACAGAATGGTACAGTCACATTTAATTAGGAAATATAGTTAGTGCAGGAACAATGACATAGCAATAAGAGGCAAGAATAGGGAAACGCTTGGGAAGGAAGAGTAATAAACCAGCACCAGTGTGGCGCACGATCCTGTGTCTATGTCAGCCGGAGTCCTCCTCGTCTTTCCCCTTCCAGAACGTGCTAGGCATCACAGCGGGTGGTGGCACTTGTTGTGGCGGGTTCTTTTCTCTCAGGTAAATGAAGAAATAACTTTGTAGCAACAGTTGAACAAAAATGGTTATAAATCTACACACTGTTCACTGAACGTATTTAAATTCTAGTCATAATTCTTATTATCTTTAAACCAAATTATACACAGGACAGACAAATCTATGCAATTTGACCTTAATTTAACATAGTTTTAAAACTGGTATTGACGGCAAAACATTAATACATAATACTATTTTAGTATAATTACTAATATTTATGTGTCAAAATACCCCTTTGCAAATATATTCTGTAAATAGTTGACATCTTACATTTGTGAGATTTGAGTTTCGCGGTTAGTATTCAACACCACGCCACTAGGTAGCAGCGCTCTAGTTCTTCGCACGCGCGCCTGTGTTATTACCATATGAGTGTCCAGTATTAATATCATAAAGTATTTGAGTTAACCGTGTTGAATACTAAAACGTGGTATCGAGATTTTTAGCGCATAGTATATCGATTATTGCTATACCAGTCGATAGCGAGGGTATTGAGCAAACGAGTATTAGTATCGGACCACCACTGAGTTTTATACTTCTTCATAATGGTCAAACACGTAAAATGGGGTGAATAGGGTTATAAGGGTGAAAAGGGAAAAAACTTACTCATGAAAGTTATATTAAGTTATTTCCCAAGTTGCCAATAATATTGTTTAATTGAATCGTAGGTTATTTATTTTCTAAGAGAAGTGTTAATCTCTAACCTAAAATTTGGGGTCATTGGGGACAGTGGGAAGAAACAATATAAGAGACCCCCCATTCCAAAACTAACTTACCAGTTGACACCAATGGTGTGGAAAAAGCAATTAAATGTCAGTGGAATGTCAATGAACGCAGCAGCAAAAAAATAAATAAAATCAAAACATCTAGGTCCTTCTTGCAAAGGTATGTAGAGCCGGGATCACAATCAACTTAACGTTAACTTAGAGTTAACTTGACGTAACTTAACGTAAAGGATCTCCTCGTGTTTTTAAATGAAAGTGGTCACGATACCGTTAACTTAACGTTCACTTGCAGTTAACTTAACGTAATAGATGTACTGGGATATCTTTCACGTTAAGTGAACGTTACATGAAGGATATCACGTGATCTAGCCAGACAAGCATTATGCGAGTGACGTCTACAGGGCTATTTAGTAATTCATTTGTTGATTTAATGACCAAGGTTTACTCTTTAGCTTAAGTTTTAGTGATTAGACATTGAAACAAAATAATTTGACTAAAATAGGAAAGCTAAATTTATCAAAAAAGTTTAATAATAGATATGTATTATATTGATTGAAAACTGTAAGCATTCACAAATCATTACTTTACAAATAGTACAAATCACAGATCAAAACACATAGGTAATCTAGAATGCAGATGTTTGGCTCGAGTTTTTACGTTAAGTTACGCGAATCGTGATCACACATATGTTTTCTTAAGTTAAGTCAACCTTAAGTGAACGCTACGTTAAGTTAAAGTTAAGTTGATCGTGATCCCGGCATGACCAACACGACTAGAGGTGCTACGGCTATAAAGAACAAAAGGTGAGCAGAAATGTTAATCTTATTATTTTGAATATGAACTGGTGCAGTGCATCTCATCGTGTTGTGATTGGGGTTATCCAATGAGTACATTATATATCCAATGTTTTGTAAAATATCACTAGGACAGAGGGGCCACGATAATTGCTAAATTCAAAGCTAATATGCCAGGTATAGATTGGGCTATTTCATTTCTTTCTAAACATAAAGCTCGCCTCTCCCAGAGATTTTGTCAGAATGTGAAACATACTAGAGCAAAAGTGTCCCCAACAGTCATTAAGGAGTATTTTAGTAAACTGGAAAAGTCTCTTGAAGGTGTTCCTTCTGAAACGATATCACGTGTCTTGCTGATGATCCAAGTACACAAGCTGATCTTCAAGAGGGATTGCGAATACCCTGAAAGAGTCATGAATGAAACCAAGCCAAATACATCATTGATGTTTGCAGCAACTGCTGATGGGACTCTTTTACCACCCTACGTCATATATAAGGCTCAGATCTGTATGACTTGTGGACTAAAGGGGGACCTCGTGGAGCTCAGTACAATTGAAGCAAATCAGGTTGGATGGATGGCTGCTGTTTTCTCGATTGGTTTGAGAAAATAATCATAACTTATTGCAAGTGTTTAGTGGGTAAAAGCAATCTCTGAACTCAATGGAGGAGAATACGGAAAGAATATTGTGTCAGGGTTCAACAAAGGAGGGATACATCCACTAAATAAAGAAAGAGTTTTGGAGAGACTATCATACTACGAAGAAGAACCTAAAAGAAACGTAGATGTAAACGGAAGTCTAACCAAACTACCTCAAAGAAATGCATTGCGGCAATGAAGATACCGGTAGTGAAGTACGAGGCCACAAGGAAAGGCTGAAAGTAACAGCCGGGAGAAATGTTTCCGCGGCAGACGAAATCAGTTCTGACGACGAAGCAATAGAAGCAGCCAGTCACATAGAACAGGCAATAGAAGAAAGGACCTGGGTGAAAGTGAAATTATTATACAATCGAGGTGTGAACAACTTTTCACAGGAAAAGTGCTGAAAGTGATAAATACAGGACAGAAATACCTTGGAACTTTTCTCCGATAAACAGCAAAAATGGCCAATATTTATATATTTTCCAATGTAGCTGATAAGTTTGAGTTTCAGCAAGCACAAGTGATGGCAGCTCTGAATCCACCAGATATAAGACGGGGAAGATATCAATTTAGTGACTTGTGATGAGTTTTGATCCAGTATTATGTTATAACATGTTTAAAAAAATGTAAATAGTATATTTTTTTAAAAGATTAATAATGTACTCTGTTAACCTCAATATACACTGGAATAGGGACATTAAGCTAAAATAAGTCGCATGGCCCTACTGTCCCCAGCATTTGGATGAACAGGGACACGTCTTAAAAATATATATATAAGTAAAGTTACAGTAACATGACAATCTTTTTCGTGTAGAAAATGGAAACATATACAGTTTGTGGTAATGATAGCATCTATTGAGTTGATATAAACTAAATGGTTCAAAAGTACAGAGGTATATATTTTTAAGTAGAAACACAAATTAACCCTGTAACACATTATTATTTAATGTCTCATTGAGTTTTTTTTATAGTTTGATATATCCGGTATACATTTTTTTCTAACATTTCTATTTTTATATATTTACCACAATCTAATAGAAAATGCAAAATACATATTATATAGCATTTCTACTTTAAACCTCCAATCAAAGTTCCTGTTATTAGGCATACATTTTTTTAAATAAATATGCATTATGAATATAACAGTGAAAACAAAACAATCCAAGAAACACTAGCGGCGCACAGGAATTAGAAAGCCGTAATAGAATCAGCAGCATCAGCTCCGTTAATTACTTACAGCCCATGCAAAAAAAGAAGGTACATTCGACATCTAGCGAGAAACGGAGAAACTACGTCAATGAGGAACCTACCGGCACTCATAAGCAATTGGATAGGCTACAGCTGAGGGTTGAACCTTGACCGGGTGTACTTGTGATTCATGACCATAGTTTTCCCATTCTCTGTCCAAGCTAACGTTGGTGGACTTCCTTTACTCATTCTTCCACATTCCTTACCTTCTTAGACTAAGGAGTTAATAATCCTTGATTGAAACATTATAATTTAAAACAAATATTTGATTTATTATTTATTAAACAATACCTGTTTGTAGCCACCTTTGCTTTTCCTTCGTAGCTTCACAGGATGCACAAAACTCCACCTACCCCTGTACAATAGGCAACACATGTTATAAAAAGTTGAACTATACCCATTAATTAAACACTCAAACAACTGATATAGTTGTTTATATTGTTATATCATATTCTTTGTTTTGAAGGCTTTGCTCATGGTTCGTTCTCTCATATTATGTTCTGCAAAGTACCAGAGCAGATGGTCTATAATTCGTTTCACTAAGAATATGATTAAACCATAGAATCAATCACGCATGTTAATATTGCGGCCGACTGAAGAAAGCCCCGAATATTTTTAAATTACAGCACTTTTCTTTTAGTTGACACATACAATCAATCACTTTCAAAGTTTTAAGTTTTTCTACCCAAGAATGTTCACTTCAGTCCTTCACTTTGTTTTACTGTCCTTTATTGATGACTCAAATTAACTTAATTGGTATTGTGTTATCTCTTCGTATATGTCTTCTTGTCGATCTTTTTTAAACGTTCTTTGATATAACCTAATTGCAATAATTACTCCTATAAGGAGCAAAATACCGGTAATTAAGAACCCTGATATAATCAGCCCGATCATTATGACCATATCATCTTGAACTACTCCTGATTCACCAACAGCATCTGGAGTAATTGCTGGATTTGATTTAATTATCGTTGTATTTATTCTTTCTTCCTGTAGTTGTACGCAGTCTACTGAACCAAAACTAACTAAACTGCGTTCTAGACTTTTGAGAAGATTAATAAAGTTTGTATCACAATGCCATGGATTGTCACTTAAGTTCACTTCAACGTGAGCTGAAATTAAAGGTTTCAGCGTGAGAACAGGAATGATCGTGAATAGGTTATGGTCAAGGTCCAATCTCTTCAATGTTGTAAGTTCCTGGAAACTCTCCTTGGTGAAATGAGACAGACCCGAGTAGCTCAAATCAAGCCACATCAGTGAAGAAGATACCAACAAAGGTCCAAAACTACTAAGTGTCAATCCAAGAGGGTTGCCCCGAAGAACTAACTTTGTCAATTTGATATTGTTTTCAAACATTTGAGGCGAAATATGTTTAAAGCTGTTGTAAGACAGATCTACAATTTTCAAAGATGTCAATGAATAAAATGCTTGCTCAAAGATGTAGCTTATCAGGTTATTATTCAGGTAAAGTTCTTCAACATCGTAATTTTCACTAAAGCTATTTTTTTTCAGTATGTGTAGATTATTTTCCGACAGGTCTAGAACTCTAGCAGAAATTAACGTTCTTGGATGTGGAACTTCTAAAAGCCCGCGCTTTGAACAAACCACGTTTGCATATGCGACGCTTTCGTAAGGAACACAATAACAGCTCTTGGGACAGTTTCCTCTATTAAACAATGAATTTTTTCTTTCTTGAATTTCAGGACATTGAATACTTGGCTGTAAAGATGGAAAATGCTGTTCTGTAATCAGCCAAACCACGAGATCTTTGAACTCTTGAGCAGCACAAACCCACGGGTTGTTATTCAGGTTGACAATGAATTGTCGAGGAAGTGGACTTAGAGTTTCTATACTGAGCTGTGTCAAGGAATTGTCACTTAAGTCGAGGTGAACAAGGTTTGGCAAATTTACAAAACTTTGTTCTGCAAGTTTTGAAATTTTGCACGAACTTAAATTAAGAGTTTTCAGAGAAGGTGAATTGAGAAGGGGTATGGTGGGTAGAGTGTTTTCGCCCAGTGGATTTCTCCTAAGATCTAAAGATTCCAACACAGTTGTGGTAATAAATGTATCAGGATGAAGATAGCTCAATCTATTTTTGGATAAGTTTACGATTATCAATGTATTTACTCCTTTGAAAGCTAGTTCGTCAATTGATAATATTAGGTTCTCAGATAGATGAACCTCTAACAAACTAGAATAGTTTGAAAACGCATTTTGTGGAATTGTGTTTATTATGTGTAGGGATAAATTCAAGAATGTGATATTTGTAATTTCATCTGGGCTAGGGACTTGTGTGATACTGTTTTCTGGGCATTGAATGAGGATGTAATCTTCCCGTGACACACTGTAGCAGTAGCAGCCTGGTGGACATGTTGAGTCTGTTTGTGCTAGTGCAGAGTTGATGACCAACCAAACAACAGCACACCTCCACATCTGAGTAACACACCACAAACACCACATTGGCAGATATAATCACATTCACCTGCAACATTTTCGGAAATTATTTTAAAAATACCTAATAAAAAAGCTACCATACAAAAAAAATTGTGATATTTTTCTATTAATCTGTATATAGATATTATTTACCTCAAATAAACTTAAATGATTTTTACTCGATCCCCCACTACTTTAAATATTCTATAAAATGATTAGGTAGCAAATGTTTATGTTCGGGAACATAATATAAACACAAACAGAATCTTGTTGCTTCGTGATTTTCAATATTTGCCAGACTCGCTTGAGTTCAAACTGGCCAACTGCAATAAATATTACTCCCCTAAAATGCTCATTTTACAGTAAAAATGTTCATGTCCAGTTAAATTTGAGCGAAAATGGAGTAAAAAGTAAAACAAACCATTATTATTCTTAGCAATGTGTTGGGCTAGAGCCCCAACTACAGAGTCCGTAAGCTCCGCATAAGTATAGTCCTTAAGTCCTTAGAAATGGAAATCACGTCTACATAGTCCACATCCGTATCTGAAATCACGTGACCGCGTCAATAAAAAAGAAAGTTGGAAACAACGTCCAATTAAACTCCCCAAAAGAAAATTTTCTAGAGCTAGGCGCAAGCAGATGATATCACAGCTGAACAAGTAACTACACAACATACTTTTAAGGAACACACAGTATAGACTACACATGAAAGGTAAGTTAAGTACAGCCACAAATAATATATTTAAAACATGAGCTTAGGTAGTGTAATTACTATGATAATGGCATTGATGCGCGTGAACGCTTATAATTCATTCACGACCTTAGTTTACTTGGATGACAGCTCAACAAGTTACAAGAAATAGTCCCTAAAATATCCCTACGCCAACAGCTGACATCTATCACTTTGAATAACTGTAAAGAAAACAGATGGTTATATAGTAATGTGATAGTTAGTCACAGTAATTTAGGTCAATATTATTTATATATTTATTTGAGGTCAAACACAAAGCTTATATTTATAGTTTAATTCCACTTTAAAAAAATGACTTTTCACAGAACTTCCACAAAAGGTCTAACGAAAATACCTTTAAAATGGCGAGTGACGAATTTAAACCATGTGGTTGAACATGGCGAAAACCAGTTTTTTTACAATGATGCCCCTACGCAGTGGATACAAATATTTTATTCAGTTAAATATTTCGAAATACGATAAAATAATCATAAAATAATGTATTATATAAAAAAATATTACAAGTATTTTCTCTTTTCTAAATAACCTGCCTTGGTGGCATAGTTGGCTAACGAGCTTGTGTTGAGCTCGAGAGGACGGGTAGATCGAGGTTCGAATCTCGGTCGGGTGAACTGGAGGTGTTTTTTCCTAAATGGTTTTCCACTCTCCCTCCACGCAAATGCGGGTTAACTTCCTCTAATGCAACCTTCCCAATTCCTAATCCATTAGCGTAATTAGTAGTTAAAGCGTATAACCCGAACGGGTAGTAAGACGCGGTGCTAAATATTATTATTATTCTTTTCCAAATAAATACGATGCCTGTATTAAAAGATATTAATACATGCACTACATTACACATCGTAGATAACATTTCAAAACGAGAATAAGTACTTTCAATTATGTTGTATTGTTGAGTTGTATAAAAAGAAATTATTAAAAGTAATTAAATAGTATGAGAAAACAAGTTTACGTTATTTTAAATGTAAAATATAACAGGTAATTTAAAAACTTAACATCTATAACAAAGCAGTTATCTTCTTAAAATGTTGGCAACCCAAAACTTAAACATATGATTTTTGAACTGTAATCCAGGTAAAAACCTATCATGAACAGACTACTTTGCTGCGATTGATAGTTCTTAGCAGCCCGTATCGACCAGTCCATAGAAAGTTAAGGTTGAGTCAACTTTTACGGAGTGATAAGGACTTTTAGAAATTAAGGCTAAATACTCTGTAGACAGGGCACTATGATAGTGTTGAGTTGATTTCTTACGGAGTATTACGCACCTTACTGATACTGAGTCTGTAGATGGGGCTTAACTTGAGTTTTGTTTAGGTTGACACTGAATGTTTGAATCAGCCTTTCCATAAGGCTTATATTAATGTTGTCTTGTATGCGCGCGCACGCGTGTGTAAATACTCACACACAAATATTACAAAAAAAAACCACTAGTATTTTTAAACATTTAATATTGACAAAAATTATAATACGTAATATATAATTGTTGAACTATTTACCTGGATCTAGCTTCTTAAAATGTTTTTAGCATTCACTAAACACACACTTCCAATGGAAACTTTAACAAGAAAAGTACCTACAAATTATTACTGATTCCTATGTTTGAAAACAAGAGATAAGAAGATTGAGATAAACTTAATGCGACTGTTATTATTATTTATATCGCTCAATAGATTTGTTATCTGCGCACTAATTTAAGAAATATATTTAGCACCGCGTGTTACTACCCGTTCGGGTTATACGCTTTAAGTACTAATTACGCTAATGGATTAGGAATTGGGAAGGTTGAATTAGAGGTTTAGAGGAAGTGAACCCGCATTTGCGTGGAGGGAGAGTGGAAAACCGTTTAGGAAAAACCACCCCCAGTTCACCCAACCGAGATTCTAACCTCGATCTCCTCGTCCTCAGCAGTCGAGCTCAACACGGCAAGCGCGTTAGCCAACTACGCCACCGAGGCGGGTAATTTAAGAAATAATTGAGTAACAGGAAATGATAGGGGTTTTACCTGAACTATTCAATTTGCTCATAGATTAGTTCAAACAGTAAACCTATTAAAATGTTTATTTTTACATAAGCACCCCCAAAACCTATGTACCAAAACAAAATAGCTTGTTTAGAGAATGTTACGTTATAATTTCAGATCTAATCAGAGGTTTATGTCAATGATTCAGGAGCGTATTTCCGTGGCCGTATTGAGCCAGACATATCCTAGGGAAGTCAGATTTTCAACTATATTTTCGGGTAAATGGTAATGCACAGATCTATCGTTTTATTCACTCCTTGCGTCTTACAAAAGGAAACCAGTTTTTACACAACAGCGTAAAACAGTCTTTTTCCAATATGTGTTACGTGTACCCCAATCCATGTACCCCGATAAGTTTTATTAACTACAACATATTTGTTGAGGATAAGTCTGATAAACCAATTAATGTAGATTTTGATGTAATGGAATTTATTTTATGAGGTCACATCAATAAAAACCTCAAAAATATACTCTTATAATGAAATAACTTTGTCGTCATCCCCGAATGATGATAGGTGATCGTAGTATTGACGTACCGCTTTTGGCAGGGCCCGTTTGAGTGCAATAGGGAGGAAACTTGGAGGAAGGTTCGACGATTTAACCCGGTGAACCGGGCAGGAAGAAAGGTTTGTAGAGTTACCGTGGTGAACCGGCTAGGAAGGAAGGTTCAGTGAGTTACCGTGGTTGAACTGGCTAGGAAGGAAGGTTTGGAGAGTTACCGTGGTGAACTGGCTAGGAAGGAAGGTTTGGAGAGTTACCGTGATGAACCGGGCTGGAAGGAAGGTTTGGAGAGTTATCGTGATGAACTGGCTAGGAAGGAAGGTTTGGAGAGTTACCGGGGTGAACTGGCTAGGAAGGAAGGTTTGAAGAGTTACCGTGATGAACCGGCTAGGAAGGAAGGTTCAGTGAGTTACCGTGGTGAATTGGCTAGGAAGGAAGGTTTGGAGAGTTACCGTGATGAACCGGCTAGGAAGGAAGGTTCAGTGATTTACCGTGATGAACCGGCTAGGAAGGAAGGTTCAGTGAGTTACCGTGGTGAACCGGGCAGGAAGGAAGGTTTGGAGAGTTACCGCGGTGAACCGGGCAGGAAGGAAGGTTTGGAGAGTTACCGCGGTGAACTGGCTAGGAAGGAAGGTTTGGAGAGTTACCGTGGTGAACCGGCTAGGAAGGAAGGTTCAGTGATTTACCGTGATGAACTGGCTAGGAAGGAAGGTTTGGAGAGTTACCGTGGTGAACTGGCTAGGAAGGAAGGTTTGATAGAGTTACCGTGATGAACCGGCTAGGAAGGAAGGTTTGGAGAGTTACCGTGATGAACCGGCTAGGAAGGAAGGTTTGAAGAGTTACCGTGATGAACTGGCTAGGAAGGAAGGTTTGAAGAGTTACCGTGATGAACCGGCTAGGAAGGAAGGTTTGAAGAGTTACCGCGGTGAACTGGCTAGGAAGGAAGGTTTGAAGAGTTACCGCGGTGAACTGGCTAGGAAGGAAGGTTTGGAGAGTTACCGTGATGAACTGGCTAGGAAGGAAGGTTTGAAGAGTTACCATGATGAACTGGCTAGGAAGGAAGGTTTGGAGAGTTACCGTGATGAACCGGCTAGGAAGGAAGGTTTGAAGAGTTACCGTGATGAACCGGCTAGGAAGGAAGGTTTGGAGAGTTACCATGATGAACTGGCTAGGAAGGAAGGTTTGAAGAGTTACCGTGATGAACTGGTTAGGAAGGAAGGTTTGGAGAGTTACCGTGATGAACTGCTAGGAAGGAAGGTTTGAAGAGTTACCGTGATGAACCGGCTAGGAAGGAAGGTTTGGAGAGTTACCGTGATGAACTGGCTAGGAAAGAAGGTTTGGAGAGTTACCATGGTGAACTGGCTAGGAAGGAAGGTTTGGAAAGTTACCGTGATGAACCGGCTAGGAAGGAAGGTTTGGAGAGTTACCATGGTGAACTGGCTAGGAAGGAAGGTTTGAAGAGTTACCGTGATGAACCGGCTAGGAAGGAAGGTTCAGTGAGTTACCGTGATGAACCGGCTAGGAAGGAAGGTTTGGAGAGTTACCGTGATGAACTGGCTAGGAAGGAAGGTTTGAAGAGTTACCGTGATGAACTGGCTAGGAAGGAAGGTTTGAAGAGTTACCGTGATGAACTGGTTAGGAAGGAAGGTTTGGAGAGTTACCGTGATGAACCGGCTAGGAAGGAAGCTTTGAAGAGTTACCGTGGTGAACCGGCTAGGAAGGAAGGTTCAGTGAGTTACCGTGATGAACCGGCTAGGAAGGAAGGTTTGAATAGTTACCGTGATGAACTGGCTAGGAAGGAAGGTTTGGAGAGTTACCGTGATGAACCGGCTAGGAAGGAAGGTTTGAAGAGTTATCGTGATGAACTGGCTAGGAAGGAAGGTTTGAAGAGTTACCGTGATGAACCGGCTAGGAAGGAAGGTTTGGAGAGTTACCGTGATGAACCGGCTAGGAAGGAAGGTTCAGTGAGTTACCGTGATGAACCGGCTAGGAAGGAAGGTTTGGAGAGTTACCGGGGTGAACCGTGCAGGAAGGAAGTTTATAATGGTAAGTTTAGACGAGAAACAGTACAAGCAAACACTTAACTGTGGTTGATTTCCCCTAGGGGTTAGTGTCCAGCGCAGAGTTGTGAAACGGATGATTGATTCTAATTGCCAGCCAGCTGTCCGTAGCCGTACGCTCTTTTTATCTTTCCTAGTTGGGTGGTTCGGTAGCACGAATAAAGGGAGGGAGGTTCTGGCTAGAGACTTTATCCCCTGAGGGGATGAACAGAGAAGTGGAGGAGAGAAGTAGAGCAAGACAGCCCTGTCACACTATCAGGTTTCGCCGGACCGGTTTAAAACCTTAAAACAAAAGTAGCACCAGGTTTGTATCAGGTTTTAACATCTGTCTTCTTCCCAAGCTCTGAGAGAGCTCTCGCTCTGATTTCGAACATGGATCGAGATATTCTTATTGCCATGTGGTACTTTCGTAAGAGACGTAATAAAAAAGACAAAACAGGACAATTTGGTTACACCCATTGCTTCAAAAGCGTGATGAGCATGGTGTCTTTGCTACTCTTTTAGAGGAACTCAAGAGTGCTGAAAAAGAGCTTTTTAATTTTTTCCGAATGTCAACTTTATCTCTGGAAGAATTACACGATATATTACAGCCACTCCTTCAGCGTCAGAACACAAAAATGAGGAACTGCATCCAACCTAAGGAAATGACTGTTATCTCGTAAACATTAGCTTAGTATTCATTATTTAATACACCCTACGTATTAAGTATATTTTTGAAGAACTAGTTTATTGAAGACTCTTTTATACTGGTATGGTATTCTGTTAAAGGTTTTAGTCTAGTTAATCTAAAATATCACATAAATATGCAAATAATATAAATACGGAAAAGACGATCATTTAATAAAATCAAAATGAGCTATTTAGAATCTACTTCTATAATTTGAGGTTCCGTTGGGGTGGTCACGGTTGAGGAGGAGGGAGAGGACGAATACTGGTAGCTTTGAGTTGCTGTGGCCAAGGTTCAAAGGGTTGATGGGATTTTTGAGGAAGGAATGAAGTGAATTATTCGGTTCGAGGAAACTGCTGGGTGGGAGATTGGGGTGGAGGTGTCTGCCGATAAGGTGTGGAGTTATGCATGAACGGATGTAGTGAAATCCAGATGGATTTGGTCTTTTGTTTTTAATACCTTTGATCAATTGTAATACTCACATTTGAAAGTCGATAGCCTTTTTCTAATTATTTTTTTAAATTTCAGGCAAAGTACCTTAAAAAATGATAAATAATGATTTTCACTTTCAATTCTCAACGAACGAAAGCAAGAGTTATCTGTCAATATTCATTCCTGACACTACTCAAAACACTGCACAAGACAACAAGACACAACACAATATTCGCGCGAGACTCGTCACTAGGGGAACCAAAATGAACCGGCCAGGGAAAAACCTAATAGTGTGAAAGCGCGCATTGCAAACTACACCCCACCACAACTCCATCCGGCGTGAGGGAACCTGACAGCCCAGTCGACCTGTCCAGTTGTAATAAGGGTCGGGCCGGAACCTGATAGTGTGAAAGGGCTGTTACACAAAGAGAGAAAGAGTATAGGGGTGGTAACAACTCTCATACCATCCCCTTGTGGCTCTAGAAATCCAGCAATTCCGGATAAGTAAAAATATATTATTAATAATTATTATTGGTGCCTATATGTTGGCACACTGCGTTAAGATAGGGGGGGGGGGGGGGGGAAGAGAAACCCGCACCATAGCACATACAGGCTTATCATAGCCATAACAAGAAAGTCGATCTCGGTAGTCTTGGGTTAAAGTGCTCGCCTGAGGACCCGATGTGTGTGGGTTCAAAACCAGCTGGGGTCTATGAATTTTTCTTGAGCGATAGAAATCCACAGCACAACTTCCTTAAGAGGGGAAGTAAAGCCATCGGTTCCGTGTCGATTTTGGCATGTAAAATAACTCTGGCATGGTATTTAAAATAATATAACAATAATAATATTTAGCACCGCGTCTTACTACCCATTCGGGTTATACGCTTTAAGTACTAATTACTATAATGGATTAGGAAGGTTGAATTAAAGGAAGTGAACCCGCATTTGCGTGGAGGGAGAGTGGGAAACCATTTAGGAAAAATCACTCCCAGTTCACCCGACCGAGATTCGAACCTTGCTCTCCCCGTCCTCAGCGGTTGAGCTCAACACGACAAGCGCGCTAGCCAACTACGCCACCGAGGTGGGTGGTATGTAAAATACCTTTCTCGGTAAAATTGGTAGGCCCTTCCACTTGGCTGGGCTGTAATATATTCATTATATTTTATGAGTTCATTTTTTTACAACTTTAATTAGTTTGTTTTGTTTGGCTTCTCATGGCATACCATCAGGAATAATTGTACATCTCACAGTTTGGGAACTGCTGCTGTAGACTTTTTAATAAGCCTTCACTATCTTGGGCTTATTGCAATAAGCCTGGAATCAACACTAGGCTGATTGATCGAACAAAGATGTATTTTCTTAATAGCCTAAAGTTGTATGGGCTCATTGCAATAAGCCTAAAAGTTATCAGGCTGAAAGAAAATATATTATTTTCCAATTAGCCTGGCTCATTGTAAGTAGATGGTGCCTTTTGCAATAATCAAGATTTTTCGATTCGCCTATGACATAAATAATATATACACTTATATAATGCATATATATAAATAAATATATTACAGAGGTCTTTGAATTTGAAATTTGCTGTAATGCTCCGTGGGTGTGATGTTCCTCTTTTCTCTAACAGTGTAAATTATTTCGTGTATGCTCTTTGGTAGAATCTGCAACAATGTCTATTATCTCGTTTCAAATATCTTACGAGCTTTAAATAAATATCTCTTTTATTTAAAGTAACGATCAGTGGCGGCTCGTAGCTAAAATTAGTGGGGGTGCTGCTCCAGAAAAATTCTAGCCTTTGTTTTAAAATTGTGTAAAAGGAAAAAAAAGTATAAAAAGAAAATTTATTCAGGAACTTGATAAAATCTTAACAAAAAAAAAACATTTTTACTTACTTTAATTTAAATGGTTACAGTTCAAGCTTGATCTATTCATTTATAAATGAAATCCATTCTTCTTGTTTTAATTTGCGCAAAAAGTTCAATAATTTTCTCCTTGATCTCTGGATGACAATTGAGGACATTTTTCTCCATTGAAAGTACTGCAAGCGCATTTAGTCTTTCTGTTAAATAAAAGAACAGAAAAAAACGACTCAAATAGAAGGAAGCAGAATAATAATCTAATTCTACACTCCTCTACACTTTATCACATTCAAGAATATGGTACATGGTTTTTAAGCACAACACACGCTGAGTAAAAAAAAACTTCCTTCCACCATCATGCCAGAGACGGCACTGCGAGAGCAACAGTACCTGGCAGTCCCGCCTTCCTCCCCACCCCCTCCTATGTGAGCATGCACACAACAGTCAAACACCACGTCACTGGCACTGTGAAGCGCACAGTTCTATACAAAGATGTTTGTATCTTTTTCATAAACTAGAGGATAGCTACTGAAGTACTGACATTAAGCTTAAGGAATATATATTGTACTACAAAAATAAAGACAGAATTAAAGAAAAAAGGACTCATTATATTAAATGTTATCGATAATATTAAGTGGAAATTGGGGTTGCTGCAGTTCCACAGTGCCTATACACTAGCCGCCACCACTGGCGGCTCTTTATTAAATAATGTTTATTGAAACAAATAATATTATGGTGGAAAAGTTTGTTTGAAAGTTGTAAGGAAACTGCACAATTCTCGATTTTTCTACTAACCCGTCCAATTATTGCCATTTTTGTTATTTTAGTTTTACTGGTCCCACTACGTTTTAATTAAATTGAAAAATTTCTTCTCTGTTGTATTAATACTACTGTTAAAACACATTAAAATATAGCTCTTACTTGAAACATTCATTTTGATTCCTACTTCTTTCCATATATTTAATCTCCAGACATTGCTCATATACCTCTAGACTGATTGGTTATTGAGTTCTTTGTACTCTTGTATATAAATGATAAGTATCTCTTCGTCCATCTCTTTAAAACGCTATTTAGTTTTAAATAGTAAAACGCGAACAAACTAAACAACGATTCAACGTGCGCTGCTTCGCGGTTGATATGACGGGCAACCCAGTTCGGGAACTACCGATCATATAAGGAGACACCCAACGTCCACGATATTCGGGGCAAGTGGCTACACTACGCCGGCCCATTCCGTTCAGCACCACACCGCAAAAGTGTGGGTGAATGCTCTCTCGATGATTCGTCCACGCCTGTGCGGTGCGCCGTAGTGCAGCCACCTGTATTTAAAACGATGGAAAGCATTCATCCGGATTTGAGAGGTGCGGTGCGGAATGGCCTATTGTAGCCGTAGCTTTACACTTACCTTTCCATTATAACAAAAGACCAGACACTAAAAGCTACATGCTGATTGGATGACTGATCGCTCCAAACCTCCACTTTCCACTATGAATCCACATGTGCATCTCAAAATGGACCACAGCTTCCGGCATGATGCTTTAAAATGAATAGTAGAGGTAATAAATTTAGATGACGCTATAATCCAAACAATGACTTTCTAGGAATTAAAACTACTAGATTTAAAAGTTAAAGAAGTAAAAATGAAGTTTACTAGTTGAAATATGACAAATACAGATTAAACTAAGCCTAGAATAGATTAGTACATAGTAGATGCTGAAGGCTATTCTTATTATAATAGGCCTAACGGATTGGATAACACCGTAAGTAGGGTATTTTCAAAATATTGATATTGAAAACATCATTTCTAATAAACTTAAGGGTGGGGGCAGGGAAGTTTTGTAAAATGAAATATAAACCTTTTATAAATGTTATTGAGTAATAAAACTTCTGAACACTTGTAAGCCTATTAAATCAATATTGAATTTATGTGTTTCAAGAATATTATTAAATTTTCAAAATAAATAATAGTGAACAGTTATATAAATATATGAAATGGTTGAGGGCTAAGAGCCTAAAACCCGGACCACTTTACATAATTCACCAGGGTACATTGAATGTTAAGAGTCAGTGAAACAATATGTGGTTCTCTGAGATAAAAAACAAGTAATTTGGAAAGAGGGTTTTAATTTGTCTCATTTAAATGTTTCAACACACTGGCAAAAGGAGCTAATGTAGTTTCCAGTGAATCAAGTGATCTTTTATAAGATACTGTAACTAGCCAAGCGAAGTTAATAACTGTGGAAAGGCATTTTAATAAATTAAATGCTTATATTTATGATATTCCCAGTGTGGTAGTTTTGTGGTGTATTATTGCAACTGTGTTTTATTTGTTAAGAAAAGTAAACAAACCTTGTTGTAGGGAAAATGCTGAATCACCTGCCCTACTGCCTAAATGTAACAATTCCAATGATCCAAGCAAAAAATATGGAAGGAGGTGTTTCATAAAATTCCAGAGTAATTGAACATTGAAGGTGTAAAAATGAAAATATTTAAATTGTTTGTTGTTGAGATAAGATATTGGAAAATGTGTTCCGATATCTTTATTGAAAACCGGGGTAGTGTCATAAACTTGAGCAATGTTGGGATGTTTGTTTTGGTTAATGGGTTTACATGACTCGAGTGGACACACGAGCTAAGAAGTGCTGGGCTGGCTAGGCATAATAAGGTAATTAATTAGCAATGTTAAAGGGGAGTGCTGACAACTCATAACAATGTTTTGTTCTAGTTAGCCGGGAAATGGGCTAAAGCAGATTATATAATTCTTTTTTGTTGACATTGGCAGGGCCGCCTACTGAAAAAAAGTCAATGGCTGCAGCTACCAACAAATTGATGATAGTGAATCGCTGATGCCCACTTGTAAAGTGGGTGCCCGATATTTTTTATTTTAAGTTTGAAAACAGTGGTAATTTTGTGCCAAATTAAATGTATGTTGCCAGTAAAAAAATATCCCTCAGATCCTCTTCTGTGTGGAGCAAGCACGAGCTAAAAACTAGCAGACTTAAAAGTATGTACAGTACATTTTTCTTATTATGAGATATGACTAATATTTAAAATACACATTACAAACAAACAAAAAATTAGTGTTATTTTGACATAGTTTTTCAATAATTTTTTCAAACTTTCAACTAAGTTTATATTTCAGAATCATTCCCTCACTTGTATTCATAGCACTTTCATCCCAAGTTACTCATTATCTTAAATGTCATTTGTTGAAAATAAAAATCTCCGAGGCTGCAACCCAAAACGATTTATTACCTGTTCCATGAACATGATTTTGAACACTATCAACTTCGTGGTGTTTAAATTTATATTTGTGTACACTCAATAGTGTCATATTGCTGAGCTTTCTGCGATTCATGAAACTCTCAAACAGGTTTTTAGTCTTTGAAGGGAACTAAACGGTTGTTCTGCAGAACAAAAAGTTGCTAGAAGATTTTAAATGCTGTTTCCAAAGATAGAAAATCAAGGCCGTAGCCAGCCAATAATTTTTGAGGGGGAGGGGGGGGGGGGAGGGTTTGGGGGG
>CABFVX010000964.1:55219-112077 GCA_902151425.1 Timema shepardi | reverse complement strand
ATTTATCTGATTACCAAACCCTTCCTTCACCTCTGACAAGACATCTTGTGAATGTGGGGAATGCCAGGCCTCCACCGTGGTTCGGATCCCACGTTAAACTGTAGGTCCTCCATTTCATCTCACCATCACCCTACCATTACACATTAGCGTAAGTGTGTACAACCCGAACGGGTAGTAAGACGCGGTGCTAATAATAATAATAATAATAACAGTTCTAGAAGCTTTCTGAAGTTTTTTTATGGCAACATATCACCACTGTCGAAGGCTAAAAAAATATTCTGAATATTAAACGCCTCTGAAGTGAAGTTATGGCAAAATAACACAATAACTGCCAAAGGCTAGACAAAATTCTACATATTAAACACCCCTGAAGTGTTTTTTATGGCAACATAAAATCATAACTGCCGAAGGCTAGAACAAATTATAAATATTAAACACCTCTAGAAGCTCTCTGAAGCGCTTTTTATGTTAACACAGCTCCTTAATTTTGATATTGTTTGGACCAGAGGCACCCAACCTTTTTGTACCTTAGAGCACATTCAAAACTAAAGGTAGTGCGGCGGGCACCAATCACTTTTTCCAACTGAATTTATAGCTGTTTATAATGCAAATAATACAGACACAAAAATATATATTTAAAATAAATTGAGTTTAAAATTATTATTTTTTAATTCACATACAATATAACACAAATGGTACACACACAAAGTTAGTACAAAACCAGTTTAAATAATTTAAACAATTTTCACCAAACCAAAAGTTATTGTAAATAAATTTAAAAAAACCCGCTTGACTTACGATTTTAAAAAGACCAAAATAAATACACAAGGAAATATTTAACTACCCGTCATTTTGGTGCTTAGGTACATTAAAAAAAAATCTTGTTTATTCAGGCAACAAAGCTGGGTAGACACATAAGATATTTACAAAGGAATTGGAAGTATTAGTATTGTATTAGTAAGTATAATGATAGTTCTGAGTAATAAAGTACACTTTTTAAATGAGCCGGCCAAGGAAGAGGAATGAGAGGGAGGGATTGGTAAGAGGGGGGCTTTCAATCACCAACTTCTTGAGAACAGCATACCTGGAGATAAGTATAAACTTGATTTTTGTCAGAAAATAGACAGATTAAAATTATTAGTCAAGAATTTTTCAGCTGTGGTCAAAAAGTGGCGGGCAGACGCAAAAGGTTCGGCAGGCGCCATGGCACCCGCAGGCATAGTGTTGGGGACCTCTGGTTTGGACCATAAAGCCACATATATTTTTCTCATTAAATTTCGGGGGTGGGGCGTTGAACCCCCCCCAGCCCCCAAAAAAAACACCTGACTACGGCCTTGTGGAAAATAGTCCTAACAGTCACTGCTTCACAGAAGGTTACTCAAATTCACTGTTTCTATATTTTATTTCGCTTGCCAAATCTGTTACCATGAATGAGCAGAATGATACAAACATTTCTTAACTATGGGGGAGAAAACTCAAATCTCACTGACTGCACTTGCAGCTACTGGCAGTCCCCTGTGGGTGGCCCTGGCCATCTGGGCTGTCATTTTCCATCAATATCGCCGGCAGAGATGCTTCCCGACGCCAGACTGTAGCAGACTACATCTTCGGGTCACCAATAGCAGTTGTACTAAGAAGGCATTCATCGAGCCCAGGGTCCCGAGATCGAGATCTGTATGGGGTCATGAGCCGTGACAGTAAGTTCCATCGGTTTAAGTTTTCACGAGTGAGCCAGTTCTTCCGAATATTAAGTTGATCTTGATGCCAGCGTAAGATCTCTAGCCACATCGTCATTCCATATAGTTTTCGGTCATCCCATAGGTCTTCGAGTGCTAGGTATGCTGTCCATGACACCTCTAGGATCTTTTTGAAATATAAGAAATTTTATAACTAATTTAAAAGGGATATTTTCTAATGAAAGAACTCTGACCACTAGACCACAGAGGTGATCACATAATTACAGGATATATTGATTAACTGAACCCATTTGGGTGTCTAAATGAAAAGCTGATATTGAAACATTTTGTAATCTGAGATAAATTAACAAACAATACCGTATCCAAGTCTTTGGCTGTGTAGTTTAAAATTTATTAGCCTATGGATATCTTAAGAGATAAAAAAATGGGATGGATATTTATTGAGAATAAGCCTTATGAAAAGATAACAAATGTATTAAGATCAAGGCAAACAATACTGAGATAAGACAAACTGTTGATGTATTCTAAAATATGTTTTTTCCTTGTAAAAGTGAATGCTAGGTTTAAAACACAAGAGTGAAACAACCATATGAAAGAAATCGACAAAAAATGTACAAAACAATTTCATTATGTAAATAAATAGTAAGGCACACTGCACAGACTTTCTCTCGCGTTTATCATAAAATAGACATTTACTAAAAAAACTTGTAAGATTTGTGGAACGAAATGATAATGATTTTTGTAGAAACATTAACTGTGGCAAAGATCATAAATGAAATAATATACACTGTTATTTACTCTATGGCATTAGGAACTGGGAACACTGTCACAGAAAAAGTGACAAAAGAGAAACATCTTTGTCTACAAAAGTGCATAAGAATCAAATTCATTTTCAAAGACCTGAATTAATAAGTATATATATTTGATTATAGCTCAGAAATTATTGGTTTTATAAAAATATAACTCAAATAAAATATTTTTATCTTTAATAGTACAATTACAATTTTACAATAAGTTATTTCCTATCTCAAATAGTTACGAAGAAATGATAAAAATTGAAAAATTTCCCCTATTCAAAGTACCCTCAAAGTCATTATCATGAGAATATAAGAAATGCCATCTGTTTATAATTTAAACAGTGTATAGATATGGAATTTAATCAGAATCGTTAAGAGTATATTTAGAGAAAATTGATTTTATCTCTTTTAGGCCTTGATTTTAAGGTTAGATGTCCGATTCCAAAAACACCTCAAAGGGACCTTATGAAAACCCCAAATACCAAGTTTTAGTCTAATTGGTAAAATAGTTTTGGCTCTGGCATGAGATACAGAAAAACAGCATTATGAAACAACTTTTTTGGTTTCAGGGGGTCATGAAACATCTACATTTATCAAAATCTTGAGTTCAATTTTTTACGATCACAATACTTTCTCTCTGAGATGTCAACAGAAAGTAAAAAAAATGAAATTTTTTCCTTTCTTATAAAAGTTTTGAATATATAGTAGGCCTATATATGTGTGCAGTAGGCCTACTTATTATTTTTAGTCTTATTTCTCAACCTACAATAGCCTACTAAAAATAAGCTCGAGAGATTTTAATTTGGATTTCATTTATATGAGCCATATTTTCATCTCCAGAAGGAATCAATAGTTTACATTTTACGAGAAGAAAAATCACCTTCAGATTTTGTGATCAACAAATTAGGGGTTTATTTATTTTTGATTAAATTTAAATACACTTTTAACTTAATGTAATAGTATTATTTTATTTTCATATCAAATGTTCATATTAGTTCCAATAATCACCACTAGAGGAATTAGCATTTTTCATTTAATCTAATAAAGGTATTTAACATACACTTTCTGAATTGACTTATTATATCAGCACACATCTGATAATAAACTAGCTTAATCGAGAAAACACACAATATCCAGATCCCGGTCGTTAATACATTTTTGTGAAAGGAGGAACCCACATTTTCACCAATGACATATTTTTTGACCATGCCAGGAATCAAACCCGGAACACTTAGCTCAGTAGAGAAACACACTACCGACTGAGCTAAGGTGTCAGACAAGAGTTGGTACAGCATTAGAATGCTCAATTCTGAGAAGGGTCATGGATCGAATCCTGCACATGAGGGTGTGATTTCACCCCATAGTGGGTCTTCAATTCTTTGCTCAAGGGACTGTATGAATTTCATTTAAATTAACCATTATTATCATGTGTATTCTGAATAGCCCAAATGAGTGATACTAAAAGATATTAACAATAATCTAGTGACATTTACATTGAAACTCAATAAATTTACTTAATCTAGTGGACCACTATGCTACGCTACACTAATACAAACCCTAAAATGTTTTCAGAATGTTGTTTTATTTTGGGCTTGTGCCGCGGCAGCGGAAAAAGGATCATGTAACCAGCCCAGCGGTTGTACGGTAAATCAGAATTAGAGAATTATAAACTAATTTTTTCCTGAAGTAACTTCAAATAGTCTAGGATTAGAGATTGTTTGTTATGTGCCTGCTCCTTAAAAATTTGTAAACATTTTGCTCAAACCATTATTAATTTGGGTAGGCTAAGCCAACTTCCCATAAATGCTTTTGATTTTATTGGATGTATTAAAAATATTAGTAAGTAGGAGTAAGTAAGAAATGTGCACAACACACGACTGCCATTCATATCAACTTCATTCTTTTTCTTATTGAACAATGATGGGTGGCACTGTGAGCTGTGGCTGCATGGCACATCTAGCTCGCCACCATGGTACGTACACCAGTGTGCTGTGGCACTGTTTGAAACCTACTCATGGCCGTCCTTAGCAGATGTGGTGCTATGAACAAACTTTGTTTGCGGGCCCCCAGATTTCTGCCCCACCTCGTCTCCTCCCAATTTTTTTATTTTTATTAAAAGACTTAATTTTTGTTTAATCTTACTACAGTAGTTTGAACCTATATACCAATTTTCAGCTATATAAGGTATTGGCAAAGATCCTGAAAGGTAAATACATGTACTAATTAATGCTAGAAACTATGTTTTTTTGTATATATAATAGTTGATCTCTCCCCAGCCCTTTGTTCAATTTTCTTCGCCATAGAATTTGGTCTTTATAAAGGTATAAAAAAAAGAGTCAAGTTTGAATTAAACTAATTAATGCTTTAAAAAGTTTTCATGAGATACAGATATACAAATGCAAATTGGTGAGGTTAAAATGGAAAACTCTCTTCACTCACTCCATAAATTAAACCACATGATTATGTTTTTATTTGTTTTCACACTTTAACAATATTTGCTAGATTGCCTGTTCAGGGAGCCTACTATAAGAGCGCGCGAGTAAAAATTTCTCCCCTCAACTTATATTTTTCCTCTATCAACTAAACAGGCGCACCAAATCTTAGGGCTCTGTGCGGCCACACCATTTGTACACCCCTGAGGGTGGCCCTGCACTGATTTAATCCTATGTTACATTTATATTGTGACATTGTCTTGATTTACAAAATATAATTAGATTGTAAGCAAATATTTAAAAAAAAGCACACACACAGAGTAAA
The DNA here is from genome assembly GCA_902151425.1 of Timema shepardi. NCBI lineage: Eukaryota > Metazoa > Arthropoda > Insecta > Phasmatodea > Timematidae > Timema > Timema shepardi. The sequence continues at coordinate 106,826 of CABFVX010000964.1, read as the reverse complement.
GATATTTTATTGGATTGTTTTTAATCAGTTGAGTAAAATACACATTCTCTTTTTAGATTAAATGTTGTATATTAAAAGTATATACATATTTTAATTTTAGTAAATGCAAATTAACAAGTGAGTTTTAACATTTCATTATATAAAACAAACAATATTCATCAACAGGATAGAGTTATCGTTAGTTTTCCCCATTCAAATACTCATAAATAATATCATTAAATAAACATAATTGTTTTTCAATAAAATTATTTTTCATTTGATTCCTTCTTTATTTTTAGTTGTTCCCACCTCTATATATTTTCATATACAACTTAAGTGTGTTTATGTGTATAATATAGCATATTTGGACTACTGAAGAAACAAAGTAAACCAAAGTGGTGTCCAGCTAAAGTTTATTTTAAAATTTCCTGACTATTCTAACTTTTCCAGTCACTATATTTTAATTTTGGTGAGGGGTGAAAAGACAACTTGAAAATCACAAGTTGACTTAAAGAATAGAGATTAGCATTCTCAACTGGGACAGCTGTGTTAAATAGATTTATATTAACTGGAGGAAATATGTTATTTTTATTATTGTAAATAAAAGTTGCATTAGTGATATGTGAAAAATTACAGAAAATGTGATCAAATTCCTGACTTTTCCTATTTATCAGGTCACTGGACACCCTGAAAATGCAATGTGAGCCCAATCACATTAATTAATGAACTATATTTATGAACAATGTTGTATTTTACATAATATTTTCTATAATAGAAGAATGTGGTTAACATTTTATAAAAAATCACATTAGTATAAACTGTATCATACATGAAGTAGCGTAATGTTATAATATAAACAATTTTTATGTGATACATTGAACAAACCTTAATAAGAAAATAGTTGCAATAATGTAAATTATCACCAAAATGTGATGATCCAATCATAACATTATGCAACTTTGTTTTCAAGGCATAAATATGTCCTAGTGTTATGTCACAAATTAATTTGTATATACATTACATTTACCCTGAAAGATAACAGTTTTACCTTGACTGATTACACTATGACCACATCTTAAAACATACACTATCATCACATTCAGTCTTGTGTTTGCCTTGCTTTGCATTTGGACCGGCAAAAGAACTAATGTCACTATCTACAAATGTATACTTTTTTGACCTCATATGTGAAACTATCATAAATGTAACAATAAGAACAACTGCCAAAATACACACTACCAGTTCTAAAAACCATAATTGATTTTTGTTAATTATTTCTTTTTCCAATACAATGAATGGTGGATAGCTGATCACTTCTGGTAACACATTTACTTGTTGTACAGGGCTATCAGAAATATAAGATACATCCTTCTTAACTTCTGCAGTCCTGTTTGTAGGAACTAAATTACCACTCAACAGAGAAGTAACTGGTTCATTGGCTGGCGAATGTGTGCTACTGACACATCTACTTCTGTCCGACTCTGACCAGAGCTTATAGTAGCGTCCATTCTCCAGACAATGTACAGGTTTATGTAACAAAGCCCCTCCATTATCAAGACGTTTCTCTGACATTAAATCTAGAAACATCTTCAATTCACAGCTGCAACTAAACCTATTGTTGTTGATCTTCAGAGTCTTCAGAAGATGCATCGGTATTATAATATCCACAGAGATATGTTTTAATAAATTTGAACTCAAGTCCAACACTTCCAACTGAGGAAGCTCAGAGAAAGTCTCGGGTGTTACAGAATGTAATTTGCAGTGACGTAGGTTAAAGGATATTAAGGATTGTGATCTGAGGATTACTGTATTAGGAGATATCTCAAGGAGAGGATTCCCACTCAGTGAAAGATACTCTAGTGAAAGGCAGTCTATGAAAGTGTCTGGATTGATGTACTGGAGATAGTTGTCAGATAAATCCACACTCACAAGATCTTCTAGGCCTGTAAAAGCTTTCACAGAGATTATTTCAATGGATGAATAGGACAGATTAATGGATGCTAAGTGTTGATAACCCTTCAATGCATTGTCATCCAATAATGTCAGTTTGTTATATGTCAGAGATAAAGATTCTGCCAGTTCGCTGTCGATAGATTCGGGTATAGCCTCCAAACCTCGTTTGTCACAAAATACCATCCAACCTACAGTCTCTTGAATACTTTCTCGGTAGTCACAATCACAGACTTTAGGACAATCCAAATCATCATATTGTGCTCTACATCCAAGACACAAACACAACATTATTAGCATCAACCGTGTATTGTAGTTGTCCATCTTTCCTAGACCTGGGAAAAAAATAAATAAATTAATCAGTACATGGACCAGAGTCACACATAATGTGATAGCTTTATTCAAGATTACCTACATGAACATTTTCTAAAATAATCATATTTTGACGAAGGAAAAAACATATTGTTTTGACAATGCAGACACTAGAGTTTGTTTAAACTTTTGTATTTTTGAAAAATATCTCTACTGTATAGCACATTAATATTGATGTGTGTTGGATTCAAATCTGAACATTAGACTAAAAATAAATAGTTCAGTTAATAATGTTCCATCTTTTAAACTGTACCAACATATTTCAAGATTGTAAGATGTTTGTTCCTGCCAACAAGCAAAGCTATGAGACATTACTAAACAAAAAACATTAGAGTGGACTTAAAAGGTTATCTCTTGGAGCTAGAGGTTTGTTACCTTGCTAGGTACCTAGTTAGAGAATAACAACCAGGTTTGTTACATCAACTGAATTTCACTCTTTCCCATTAAAACAAGTCAATTTGAGGCACAAGACGGCCAATGAACGAGTCTGAATTTGAGGCGGCGCAAGATAGCCAATGAACCAGTCTCAATTCGAGGTGTAAAATAGTCAATGAACCAATGTCTCAATCTGAGGTCCGAGACAGCCAATGAACCAAATTCTCAATTTGAGGTGCAAGACCACCAAAGTATCAATTTGAAGTGCAACACAGCCAATGAACCAAAATCTCAATTTGAGAAGCAAGACTGCCAATAATAAATGGGTAGAAAGTAGAGCATTCTTCCACCAATGACCACAGTCACATGACAACACCCAGACACAGGAGAGAACCCTAAGCCGGCTAATACCTTCTCTTGACAGCAAGAGAAAGGGATTGAGGCAGTTGGGCCTCCTGGGTCAAGATGGAAAATGGTGGCTGTTTGGCAGCCCCCTGGTCACCATCAGGCTTAAAGTAGAGATCCTGGCGATGAACATCTACTTAGTAATAAGATTTAGTTAATTTAATATAGGGTAGGGGGGTTGACACAGGGAATTAGGATAAAGGTAGTATTTAGGTGCTGTCTGTTTTAAATTATACTTTAAATAATAAAATGATATATTGTTAAAAAAAAGGATGTATCAAAAGTAGCAAAGAACGGCTCAGATTTAAAGATTGTTAAGTTAACGAGCCAAATAAACCAAGGGGGTGGGGGTGGGAGGGAATTTTCTCTACTTTGAGCTGACCACTGAAGGAAGGGATTAAATGGGAAATGCAGGTGAAAGATGGCATTGATATAACATCGGTAAAGTGGATCAGGAAAAACTAAGGAGTAAATTGGTTTTGCCGACACTGGTGTCACCTGGGTACAATGTTAATTGGAAGGACAAGCAGCTCAGGCAGGTTCTGCAGGAAGCCATGAACGTGGTGATACTTCTACCAAGAAAGCAAAATAAGGTAACTTACAGACCCTGGAAAGCCTACAAAGGCTATGAGGGGAAGCAAGGAAACTTATGAAGTTCTACAAGCAGTGTCAGGACCCAACAAGTAAGCCTACACTTCAAGGTATATATAGATAGATGGTCAAAGGAAGATTTAGAATTAGTGTGAAAGCAGTGAAGATAGTGAGCTGGGAGCAGTACATAAGAGACCAATTGAGTATGAATCCATGGGAAATTTTCTTTATAACTGTAACGGAAAGCTTAGGCCCCAGCCTCGATTACAACACTGCTAAGATCAGACAAAACAATGACAACTTGTTGGGAGGAATCAGCACATCTTCTTCTGGAAATGTTGCTCCCTGATGACACTGGTGTAGGAGAGGACAAGCAACATAAAGAGACAAAACGACTCATTACAGACTGTTACAAAGACAACAGAGATGTGTATCCTGTGGTCCAAGAAGAGAGCAAAAGGTTAATATGTTCAATGTGATGGTGGGGGAAACACTTGGACCTGATAGTATCAAGGTTGAGGTGTTGTAGAAAACAGTAGATCCGATCAATCCATATGTTGCTCAGATTATGAATGAATGCTTTGTACCAGACGGGTGCTGAATCTGGAAACAGAGTGAGGTTTTTTTAAGCATGGAAGAGGACAAAAAAAAAATCTGCCACCTAGGTCATATAGACCTATATGTTTGTTAAACACCAGTGATAAACTTCAAGAAAAGATCCTCTGTGCAAGACTGCAGACACACCAAGAGGTGGTAGGAATGCACCAGAAACAATAAATGGCTTAAAGCGGGAAAGGTCAACGGAAGACACGATATCCATGGCTATGAACATAAGCCAAGGTCGGGATATTTTATGACATCTCAAGAGCTTCTGACACTCCATGGTGTCCAGCCCTGTTTAAGAGATTGCGGAAAATTAAATCTGCTATGCAGGGATGTGCTCAGAAGGAAGCCGATACTGAAGATCGACTTCCAGAACGTAAAGTGGAGCAAAACCACTAGAAACCTTGGTGTGATGATGGATGGAAAGGAAATCTTTAATGCCCATACAGAGAAAAGTATGTGGAAAGGCCAAGCAAGTGAGAAACAGGCCGAGATGCTCAGAAGTCTTCAGAGGGGCATACTTCTTAGGATTTCTGGAGCATACTCAACAACATTGACGGATGTGCCAAGCGTCACACTAGGAATCTGTTCGCTGGACCTGGAACTCAAGATAGAGAGGCACCAGGTATTGGCTAGAGAAGTTGACCTCCGGAAAGTAGAAGAGATTGACCCAGAACCAGAGTGACTATGTCGGTGGCGATCAGAAGATTCATGCTTGAGCAGTGGAAAGATAACTGAGAGAAAAGCACTAAAGGCAGGATAACTTTTAATCTATTCCCAAGTGTTCAGGAGCAACTGGAACATGGGCACCTGCAACACACCCAGGGACTTGTCCATTACATCACGGGAATGTGACACATACAAGGCGCTTCTGCACAACCGAGGACGAATCAAGACTTGTGCACGCAACTGTGGAACCAGCAACAGGAAGCAGGCACAGCAACATGGATGTAGCACCTACAACATACTAAGAGATGGCTTCCTGTAGAAACTCTTCAATGAGGTCGCAACATATCACTAAAGGTAAAAAATAAATAAAAAATACAACATAGACAGACTAAGAGAAGAGAGACTTAGACGATACCAGCAATAAAGAAACATACGAGATATTGAGAGTAAGTGGAAAATAGAAAAATAGGCAAGTAGGAATTATGGACTCATCTTAAAAGTAGTAAGATGGTGAGTCAAGATAGACAAGGAAAGTAAAAAAAAAGTCTCAATTTGAGGCACGAGGATTGAATAGAGGAAAGATGCAATGCAAAATCACAAAGAAAAGAAAAAAACACCCTACACTTTTATGTTTGTCTTAAAGATAAAGTTGTGTAAGAGAACAAGCTATGACCGGAAAGTTAAAAACCACTCATTCCGCTCATGTTAGATAATGGCAATGAGAGTTTAGAATAGTAAATATCTTTGTGTGATCATAATAATCATCGCTATCTGATAATTTAGTAGGTTTTGGTTACTAATTACAATAGTTAGATGTTTGGTTAAATAAATTTATGAGTTTTGTCCCTAAATAGCAGTATGTTTAAAACGAAGGTTAAATCCCTACAAGTATAGCATTCAGTCCCTTGACAATTCATTTATCACTTTTTTTTAAGGAAAGAAGCACAATTTCATCATTGATAATTGCTATGTCAGGAATTAAATCCATAATCCTTAACTAGGTAGGTAGATTCGCTAACATATTAACTAAGCTCTCACACAATGAGAATCTAGTGTTGCATGAAATGTCTGCAATATTATTCAAGGTTTAACTTGGACTCTAGCTACTGGTGACTTGTGTAGATATTTGTATTTACTGTTCAATATAATTATGAGTAAAGAAATCCAATGAAACACTAAACAAATTTGAAAAAGACAAAGAAGAATAACTTTGTAATTTTAAACGCACCTACAAGTTTTTAATAAGTAGTAAGGGGACATTCAAGTAATACATAGGCACATTTTTGACCATTTTTAACCCCTTACCCTCTGTCCCTCCACTTGTAAGCAAAAACAAGCAAATGTCTGACCAACCCCCCTCTTTTCTTATGAAAGATTTGTCAACTTTTTAATTTGTTCACAGGAATAACCATTCTTTTTCCAATTCATCTTGACTATAGCCTGAACAGGTAGTAAAACGCAATGATAAAAATAATGAAAAAGTCATACAATTTATAAATTGCTGGTAATTATTAACAAAAAGGTGTAAGCTATTATTGTGAAATAATTGACAATTAACACTGGTAAACAATGAATTCAAATTTATTGAACAGGTAAAATTAAAACAAGTCATAACATTATAAAAGTTTAAAATTTTAATTTACATTTAATTGAAGATATAAAAAAATATATTATCAACTTATATATGAATATTATATTTATATATAATATACCCTAAGGTCCAAACTCTATTTAATCCGATGACCAAGGTCCTTGGATCCACGTTTCAATACTTTCAATTATTATGTTTCTATTTTAAGGGGGGAGAACACGGGGCTGGGTCACTTAAGATTTGGCTTACTTCTATAGGCTTCTCAACTTCTTCATGGTTTAGCCACTCAACATCGTCATTCCTGCCTGAAGTCTAAACAGCTTGTAATGCGCCCTAATGCTCCCTCAATTTTGCCTGTCTTACATAAGCATTGTTTGACCCGCTCCCCGCTTGTCAGCAAAAATAATAAAAGCTCAAAACCCCCCCTCTCCCTCTTAGGCGCTTACGTAATACTTGAACATTACATAATTTGGGAATTTTTCAAAAGTATTCAATGCAAAGAATATTATTTTTGAACACAATTTAGTTTAGAAAAAAAAAACACTAGCCCTATTAATTATAATCAAATATAAACACTAAATGATAGCAGTATTTTTATTCACAAAAAATCCTCCAATGAAATGTTAGTGGCCACGCCCTGTTTCCAAATGACCTAGTTTTGTTCTTATGATTAGAATGTACAACACATCACCTCAAAGCAAGTGTGTAGTGGTTTACAAAATACAATAGAAATTAGGCTATGAAGGTTTGAAAGTAAATGTTCATTTAAAGAAAAAATTGAGCAAATGTAAACCACATATGCTTATATCCAGGACCCCTAATTTTGAAACGTCTGCACTGCGAAAACTGAGGTCATACAATCAAATAGAAAGCGGATTCTACTCTAGAGCCTCACAACGTGAGATACAAGCCTTTTCTGTCGAGTAGCGCATAATATAACAAAATGGATGCCATCCCCCTCTTCGGTTGCAACCTTCTGAAAGTGATTTTGTTGAAACAAACCTACCAAACTACAAAATAGGTTTACAGAAGAAAAAAATATGATTGCTTTGTACACTTTATTCAATCCTTCAATAAAAATATTTGTTTGGGTGAAAATAAAATATTATGTCTTAATTTTTTCGAGTTTATTTAACCGTCAATTTAGCCGAGTTGGTAGGGTGACATTCTTACAATCCAGAGTTTGCGTGTTAAAATCCTTTCTTACTTAAAATAATGGGTTTTATGACATAAAATGTATACATTTAAAAATAAGGCTAAGCAAAGTAATTATTATTGAATTCCAATTATTAACAAGTGATTTAAATTCAGACAAAAAAACTAAAATAATTGACTCGAGTTGGGGCCGATCATGTGAACTTCTGAGTTATAGACAATCATGCTAACAACTAAGTTAAAGTGGATATTGAGCAGGACATTTTAACTTATACTCGTATAATTTGAGAACATTATGAGACAACAAACTTATATGCAAACAACTGGAAGATGGTTTCCCAATAAAACTAAACAAATCGTTTTACATGATGCACTCAATACAATAATAGTGTTTACTTTCAGTTATGTATCTTGTACGATGGCGCCTTGTGGCATACCATCAATTCTTTGGCACATCATGGTTTCACAGTGTTGCCAGATTGAAAACTCATTCGCAAGCGAAACAATGCTACACAGACTCGCAAGACAGTAGAAACCTTTCAAACCTTTCTTTTTTGAAGATATAAAACAGAGTTTTTAAGTGCATCTATTTTGTTTTTAAGGGCATTTTATTTTTATTTTTGAGAGCATTAATATACAAATTTTAAGTGCATTTTTGTTTTGTTTTTAAGGGCATAAATTTACTTGTAAGCAATCTGAAGTAATCACATTTATTATTTACACGAGTTAGGATGAGGAAGGTAGAAGTCAGAAGAAATATACCCACATTTGTGTGGGAGGAAAAGTAGGAAGCAGCCCAGGAAAATCGCCCTCAGTACACCTGGTTAAGTTTCAAAACTTGACCTCCTCATCAATGGCAAACCATATTATATGAGTCTGACATCTGCTGGTAGCTCTTAATAATGATAACACATTTATATTGTATTGAAACTTTGACCAATATAACAAAATTTATATCCTTAAAAAAAGAGTCCAGATTACAATTGAATTTTTGTTTGTTTGCTGTACAAGCCCCTTATGTTCTAGCTACTCTTAGTCTCTATTTCATATGTTAGTATAGAGATTTTATTTTTATTTTTGAGTTAAAGAAAGATCACTAGACAAATAATTGAAATCAAAATGAAACTACTTACTTCCTAGATTACACTAGTGCGTGCTGTCCACTCAACTTAATCAGCAAATCTCAGGTAGGTACAAAGGAGTGCTGCAATATCCCATGACTAAATTAACAGATCAATTTGTGAGCTGATAACAATCTGTTCAAAGGGCATATAAAATCAGGTGACACAGCCGGAAGAGTTAGATTAGGTATAGATAGTTACTAAACATATATGGGAAAATCTTTAAGAAGAATTACTTATGTTATCTAATCTCATAATACTTGTTAGCAAAATAAGTATGACGTGCTTAGCTTTCATGTTGCACCATATCTGGCAATATAGTTGAGAAACCTTTAAAAAAATAAGTTTGCAATCATTAAATGTACATTAATTTATATTTTATCAATTGATAAATGTTTACATCAAAAACAACTGAATTAATTATTTGAATGATTAGAACGATTGCACATCAACAAAATAAATATTACTGGTAACTATACATGACATTCAATGTTTCATACATACTACATAATTCTAGAGATAAAAAAAAATTGAGATAATTTTACCATAAGAATCAAACAATATACTATAAAAAACTGAAATTGTAAATTTTTTCTTTTACACAGAGAAAGACATAGTGTAATGTTAGTTTTATTAACTTGAATGTCTAATATTTATTTAAAGCTGTTATAAATGAGGTGTGACTTACCACTTGTATATCTTTGTTTCAATCGGACATCCTGCTTAGCACATACTGCTACTTTGAGAAACCTCGAATGACTCGTTATCTCTGACTTGCGCAGTTCAGTTTTTTTTTTAAATTTCAACATACAACAATAGATTTAGACTCTTTACCAATCAGAGGGATTCAAGTGTACTGACTTATACTGCATGGCGACTTGACTTTGGACCAACCATGAGTGGTCTTCCAATAAAAGAGCAACATACGATAACCTGTTTGTGCGTGTTGTAATTAATATAAAATAAAAACCAATTGAATATTTCAAAACTTTCTATGTGCATCGCCTTACATTATAAAGTTTGGTTTAATATAAAGTAGCCCCGTGGCTTCTTTGGTGCTGACTGACAGCTTTGAAATGTTACCAGACCAAATTACGTATCCCTACACTGAACCAGATGATCTGCAAAAACTTATGTTTAGCAGCTGTCACTTTTGACAGTCCAAATTTAGGTATATACCTAAATTATAACTGTCAGAAGTCAGCTGTGAGTTGTCAGTCAGCACCAAAGAAGCCATGGGGCTACTGTATATATATATATATATATATATATACATATTGACAAAAGCCCTGACTAAATGACTGACTCATCACAATAGATCTCAAAACCCTTGACCTGTAATCTTGAAATTTAGCATAGAGGTTCCTTTTAGGTCATATATGATAAGGGGTTTTGATCAATTTAACCAATAGGGGGGCTAAAAGAGAGTTGAGACATTTTAAAAGGTATAACCATATCTTCCAATGCACTTGAGCTGGAAAGACAAAACTTGGCAGGAAGGTTCTTTTTAGGTAATGGGCCAGAAGGAGTTTTTCTAAATTCAACCCCTGAGGAGGTGATTTTTCTGTATCGTCCAAACCGCTTGTGCTGGAAATATGAGACTTGGCATGAAGTTTCCTCATAAGTAACAGGTCAGCAATATATTGAAATTCAACCTCTAAGAGGATGAAACAGCAAGGAGGTGATTTTTGAAGTTTCTAAATGTCGAAAGATACAAAACCCATGCAAAGCACAGGCCATTGGTTATTATTAAAATAAGAGAAACACATTGGCTACAAAAGTTATATCATACATTTCCTTGACTTTTTCAGTCATCCTTTTAAAACAATTCATGAACTAACCCTTGTCCAGTTTTTATTGGCGAACTATGGTTATTCCATTTAATACATAACTCAATGATTTAAAAAAAAATTTCTATAAGATGCTAGCATTTACATTTTTACAAGTTATTTTTCTAGTATTAAATGGAGTTTGTGTGGCATAGAGTAAATAATTTGGCATAAAAAACTCAAAAACCATCTAATAGCAAAATAATTTTTAAAGTCAGCTATTTAAATTTTTTGATATTTGTTTTTTCTGACAAAAAAAAGTACGTTTTTTCCAGGTTTTTCCTACCTGTAGTAGCTGTGATGAATCTAAAAACTAATTTAAATAAAAGGGTTAGTTCATATTTATGGTGTGGGTAAATTTATATAATTATAAGGTTTTGAATTTAAATTACTACCTTGTCTCGTGTATTTTGTATAAAATTGTATTTTCTGGCCCTGCCTAAGGAGCTTAGAGAATAAACACTTTAAAAAGGCCATATTTGGAAAGGTATGTGAGTTTGATAAGGTCCCACACGAAACTGCTAGAGGCACAATTTATAATGAAATTTAAGGCTCTTTGAATTAAATGCAATATACACTTTAGTTTTATGTATAGCGATAATAAATTTAACTAATAATAACATAAAAAGTTTTGTAGCAAATGCAGATTTTTATAAGGTTATTTGTTATTTTGATGCACAAAATCATAACAAAAGAGGGTACTGTAAATATATTAATTTGTAGCAGTGTGTGAAACTTCAAAATGTGTAAGTCAAAGGTCAAATCTTCTTCACTTCAACTCAGACACCCACAATAATCTTCAAATCTTCAAAACATTTCAAAGAAAGAATAAGACTTGTATATATTATGAACACATTTGAAAAATCTCACATATTTAAACGTGTAGTCATTTTTATAACAGCTAATGAACATTATTTTAACACAGACTAGTGCAGCAGCGGGCAAACTACAGCCCGCATTGTCAATGTGTGTGTCGCAAAGAATTTTGGACAGTTGCATACATCCCATTAACGATAACAGTTTGAGTAGTTACGAAACAACATTTAGGTAGACTAAGAAGCAGCATGAGTCATGACATATTTAAATCTATTTGCTATGACATATTAGATTTATCATTTTATTTATTACTATTATAATATTTTTTTGCTTAGTGCCCTAAGGTTTGGAATCCTGCTTATAGGACTAGATAAATTATTCCCCACAACCTATTTAAGAATTTAGATATGTAAATGGTCTTTTGTAATATTTCTAAAGATAAAATGTTTTAGTAAGTTATCTAATATCGTAATATTCTTCCACTATACAAACAAACTACTGAGAGATCAGAAATGTTAAGTTATTAAAATGTAGAAATTACTATTTGATATATAACTCAACCTGAAATCATTTTGTAATTAAAGAATACTGAAAGACATTCAGTTGTTTAATACATGACATAATCAAGTGAATGTAAAACCCATAAATGATATTTTGTTTAGGATCTTAAAGAAAAGTATGGTAGCTACCACAAATTATGATGGCATATTTTAATGTTATATCCCTTTTAGTTATCAACACAAGTTTTATGACAAATGTGATGTGTTCTTTTGAGTTAGACATGGATTAAAATATGCATGTTGGTATAAAAAGAACATGGGTGTTACACAATATAAATAAATAGTACAAACATAATTATAGCACAGTAAAATGATTTGAGATAACATGGAAAAAAAACTATTATAATTAAAATTGTATTTAATAAAATTCATGTTTAAAAGTGGAATGAATGAAAATGATGACTATGAACTTCAAACTTGCATCACCTTAAGTGAGAAACACTCAGTATTTCTCAATGCTGTAAAGAGGTCTGGGAATATATTAGATGTATTAATGCATAACCAATGATTAGTAAATAAATACCAGTATTTTAGATTTTAAAATTATTATTTATTATGGCTGTTTTATAAAAAAAATAGTTTTGTTATTTATGGTTATCAGTGATAATAAGATAAACGTGTGGATAGTAACTTTATTATTTTATGAAATGTAATGAATCATGTAGTCACAGCCTTGAAGATAATTTTTTTCATAGTTTTAGTCTCTTTAAATAGAAATGTGAAAACCAACCATACAGTAATCCATAAGGAAGTATAATTAGAAGCTTTTGATAGCAGTTCTGATGAATCGATATAGAAACTAATAAAATATATGTCTACAATGCCTTGATCACTAAGATAAGATATATTTGTAATAAAATGATAGATTAATAGGAAAATAAAATAACACCAGTAAAAACACCAACACATATTTACACACACTTCAATATTTCAATGCTACATAACATCTTTCTCAGGTGTCATTTTTCCAAGTATATTAAATAAAGAACTTGGAAATGAACACCATATGGGTCTTTACAGTGAAGAGGACACAGTTCACACTTTACATTTCTGCCATTTGACAAAGAAGTATTGCCTGCCTCTTGAAAAAACTCAATCATTACTGCCCAAGCCCCTGACATAGGTTTCATTCTATCAAATATCATCAGAGGAGAGTCCTCTTTATGTTATTCGTTCCTTTTACATGTTCTTATCTATTTTCTTTTTCTGCCTTTTATGTTTTGTTTTGCTCTTTTAGGAAGTTGTGTTGCACATTTTGCACTCCCTCATGATGAGTTTCGATAGAATGAAACCTAGGTTGGGGGATTACATTGGAATGATCAATTTTCTTTATGAGGCCGACATTATCTCTTTGTCAAGTGGCAACAATGTAAAGTAAAAACTGCGTTCTTTTCATTGTAAATATGTAATCACTTTCAAAACAAAATAATATTGATTACTAAAGTGAAATAGCTTTGAGCATAAGCTTGGAGCAAAAGTGAGATAGCTTTGAAAGGCAAAACATTTTTTCTGGGGTTGGGTCATTAAACTCTTTTGCCAATCAGGCCAATGTCAACCATTTGTTGCTGTTTATACCAATCACTGACCCCAATCATTTTGTTTATTTTAATTTAGTAAAGGTAATTAAGCTATAACAAACTACATTAATTGTTTAATACCAATAGGAATATTAAAAAAACCTAAAATAAGCTATGGTAAACATTTGAAAGGGGATTTGGGTTTTAAGATACCAAAGTGCTGCTGTGAGCTCCTTACCACAAATACAAAATGTCTTAACTTCAAGCATACATTAATAATATAATTTCAGAGTTAATAAAAAAAAAATAACATACAGTGTTATTCAGAAGCCTGTGATACTGCTTACTTATTTAGGCGGGGGTTTTTTTCATGAAGAGAAGTTAACAATATTTTTTATTCATAATTAAAATAATGTATAAAAAAGGCCAATGATGATAATGGCAAAATTAATTTTTTAAGGTTACTTATATGATATATATTAATGAGGTTAAATTTAATAAAGTATCCTTTTTAGCACAGTGTTTTGCTACCTGTTCGGGTTATATCCATATGAACCAACTACCCCAAGTTAAAGGAAGGTTACACACATTTGCATGCAGGGATAGTGGGAAACCATTTTGTATAAACCAGCCTCAGTACACACAACCAGGATTCAAACTTCAATCTCCCTGTCATTGGCAGTCCCACCCAGTATAACTTATGAGAGTGACACCGTAGACCATGCTACCACCAAAGTAGGTATAGTTAAGTATTAACTACTAGTTACCCGCCTCGGTGGCGTAGTTGGCTAACACGCTTGTCGTGTTGAGCTCAACTGCTGAGGACGGGGAGATCGATGTTCGAATCTCGGTCGGGTGAACTGGGGGTGGTTTTTCCTAAATGGTTTTCCACTCTCCCTCCACGCAAATGCAGGCTCACTTCTCTAATTTAACCATCCCAATTCCTAATCCATTAGTGTAATTAGTACTTAAAGCATATAACCCGAACGGGTAGTAAAACGCGGTGCTAAATATTATATTCATTATTATATATAACTACTAGTAGTTTAAGTACTCATAAAATATTTTTTAAACCATTTAATATCTTTTAGCACCCTCTTACGCACACTTTCTCCTGCAGAGGCTTGTTGCTCACAAAGTAATGACCCTGAAATATACCCTCCATCTCACTTTATGGTTCTCTTACCACTTCTCACCTCCTTATCAGCCATTATTTTAAAAGTACAGAATAAACAACTCTTATGTTTACTTGAACAACCAGGTATGTGCCATGGTCAGTTGAAAAAAACATTAGTCATCACTGACTGTTTTTTCAGACCTTTTTATCACTAAGCTGGTAAACTAACCCTTCTCCAACCATCCCTCTTCCCCAAGCAGTAGAACAAAGGACAAACCTGCTTCAATGGCCAAAGAGACTAAGGCGTCACTTTCATGTTAGATTTTCCTGCTGATGACAGGGAAATTGGGGTTCTAATCCTGGTCTTAGGCGTTTTTTTCTAAATGGTTTCTCACTCTCCTTCCATGCAAATGTGGGCAGATCACCTTTAAAATGATTCCTCCTTCATCCCTAGCCCATTAGAATAGATATAATAATGTGTATAACGTGAACCAACAATAAGCCATGCTGATTAAACAATATAGAAAAAAAGGAGAAGAATGTCTGCCACTGCCAGTATAAAGGTGCATAAAGAAAGAAAACAGGTTTCCTGCTTTCCGATCACCAGCGATGCCCTGCGCCAGCAATGAGTGTGTTTTTATAGATGGGACTGTTCATAGTGAAAGCAGGTTCCTGCTCGACAGCACTGGTACCCGGCTCCGACAAGTTTCCCAGAATCAACATTTCATTCTTTTTTAGTTGTCGGCAGACAATAAATGTGTTCAAGAGAAATGGTAAATATTAAAAGTTTAATTATGTGTGTGTCACCCAGATGCCCTATGTACGTATACTGTTAATGTGTATTAGTCTAAATTTACTGCTTATATGTATATATACTAGATTATACTATACATGTATATCTACTTTATGTATATTGTTTGAATATTTGATAAAACTTGTTCAACTGTAATTTAAAATTTGTGAAAATAAACTCTCCCCCCGCAAACCCTCATATTCTACCGCTTAGTCAATGTTTGTTAATTATATAAATGTTGTGAAAATATCTTTAATTCTTTAAGCTAGATTGGATGGTATTTCCATAAACTGTCTTTTTTCCTCTGTTTGATTAGATTAACATACACTTCAATTCTAAAATGTGGTAATGTATTGAGAAACACTGTCTTGCTTTAGGTCATCAAATAAATTATTTTCACCATTATCTTTCCTACCACAAAATATTGGATGTTAACTCATATTATTTATTTTACATTTTGGATGGACACTGTCAAGAAGCAAAAACTCTTTTATCAGATGATGAACTGGACATCTTGACAGCGGTATTAACATGTGACAGCTGGTAGGTTTTTAGACTTTTGTCTTCGTCCTCTGTGTACCCACGCACACGCACACACACACTGGACTTTAGCGCCGACAGGCGCTGGAAAACAGTAAGCAGGCAGCCTGCATTCTCTCTGTATGCACCCTAATGATAGCCTTTACAGAACTTCCCCACTTAAGTGCAGAACAATGATTGGTGTAAACAAGCTGCAGGCTGGCTATAAAACATATTTTACAAAATTCCCTGACTACTTTTTTTCCAGTTTTAATGGTGGATGATGACTTGTTTTATTTATTATTGATCACATATTAAAAAAAGTTTGTATCTACTAAACATAAACAGTTTTATCAGTTATTTTTAAAACTAAAATATTATTTTATTTTGGTATTATTAACTTTTGTTTTATTATATTTGGAAGAAGGTACAGGAAAGGTGGAAAGAAACATATAAAAGGGGGGACAAACACAATATGGCCTTTACAATGAAAAGAAGAACACAGTTCACACTTTACACTGCTGCCAATGGACAAAGAGGTAATGGATGTCTCTTAAAGAAAATTGATCGTCACCGCCCAATCCTCCGACCTAGGTTTATAACTTTCGTTTTAGTGTTTAGTCAAGATTAATGGGATTTTTAGACATAATTTTTAATTCCCTGACTTTTCCAGGCTTTCCCTGTTTTCCCTGTCTGTAGCCACCATGAGCTAGTGGTAGGGAATTGAAAGGAATTTACATTTAAATTACATCTGGTAAACCAGTGTCTGATCAGCTTATTGTAGATTCACATGTTCACCAAAAAACAAAAGCTGAACCGAAATGTGGTCATGTGGCAGGCCAATGACAAGAAATCAGCGCAATTTTGTGTAGGTTCTTTGCACTAGTTGAGAGACTAGACCAAACAATTCAACCCGTGCACAGAAAACAGACAGCTGCTCCTAATATTGGAGAATGATTTTAAATAACTCATTAATGAAAAATGTCTATGGTGTTATTGTTTTGTGTTGATTTGTTCCATTACACAACTCAATAATTAGAAAACATTCATAGTAACAATAATCTCAAATAGCTGTGTAACTATTAAAATAATATTTTGGTAACCAGTTGTTTAAGTTTGCATTGCAAAGCATCATAGATCATCAAAATACATTTTTTCTAGTGTGTGAATTGATGCACCACTAGAGCAGATAGCCTTGGTTTGTTCTTAAAAATATCTTTTTGATCAATGCTATTATCATCAATGTCAATATCATCTTCTGGCAACAGACACACATTTAACTGATAAAAATTAAATAAATAAATAGAAGCTTTGCCAAATGTGATTAAAACATTTGCTTTGAGAAAAACAAACCCATATTTCTATAGGTTTGGCCTGATAAAGCTTGATCAAAAGTTTATTTGCTTATTTATAACACTGAAAAGGACAATTGTTGATTCTTCTAGTTTTTTTATACCTATTTTGTTTCCAATTTCACATTAAAAAAAGCCCTAAAATATCTCACTAGTTCATAGTTATTTTGTGATATTTTGTCGCCACACAAAAAAAACCTCTTTATTATCATCAAATATCGGATATATATTTAGATAGTTGATATGTTTAGTGTCCAACTTCACTACACACAAAAATAATCCATCTTTCAAACATACCGTCGGTGGAGTAATTTAAAGTTGCAGTCTTATTAGTCCAACTTTATTGTAATGACAAACAACTATAAAGATGAATATGAAGTTTGAATGTTATGTTGTAAACCTTTAACAGAAAAATAAATATTAATCAAGTACTAAAAATTGTTTGATTAGGATTTACATATATATATATATTACATACAGTAGCACCGTGGCTTCTTTGGTGCTGACTTACATCTCACAGCTGACTTCTGACAGTTGCTAAACACATGTTTTTGCAGATCATATGGTTCGGCGTAGGGATACATAATTTGGTCTGGTAACTTTTCAAAGGTGTCATCTCTCAGCTGTGAGATGTCAGTCAGCACCAAAGAAGCCATGGGGCTACTGTACACTCCATTAAGAATGAAAAATAACAAACTTCACCAGCTTGATTAAACTATGGTGCTGCCTATAATATAGGGCTCAGTGAAATTAGTCAAGGTAAGACTGCTATCTTGCTTAGTTCCACTATGGTGTAGCTTATAAGATAGGGTTATAGTGTAGTCAGTCAAGGTAAGACCGCTACCTTGCTTGGTTCCACTATGGTATAACTTATAATGTAAGATCATAGTGTAATCAGTCAAGGTAAGACTGCTACCTTGCTTAGTTCCACTATGGTATAACTTATAATGTAAGATCATAGTGTAATCAGTCAAGGTAAGACTACTAAAACAAATTGCAATTTAACAAAATTCTTTAATTCTCAAATTTGACACTTTCTTGAATAATTTAATTTCGAATATTCCTGAGTATTGTTTGTGTGTTGCTATGGCAACATTGTAGTGTGTGTGAACCTGACCTGCTAGGACTTCAACAACTGCCGACACACCTCCTTGTACTGCGGGATGGCGCTCTCGCTCATAGATGGAGGTGTATCCATTACAAGGTAGTCGTTGAGGAACAGTGTGGGCACACAGGGGATATTGTGTGTGGCGAAGGAGGCCAGACTGATAGGCTTGTCCAAGGACACCTTGCTTGGATCAACTAGGCACATTGTGGCAGTCTGCCAATCACTGAAAATACAGCAAACATCCAATAAAAAATAAAAAGAGTAACAAGAATAATCAGAGAGAATCAGTGTGGACAAAACAAGATGAGTTATGAAGATTAGTAGAGGAACACACCTGCCATCTAGTACCCTGAGTAGAAGAACTTGTCATCCACTCACTTGAGTGACCCCACCTGCCATCAACTAGCCCAAGCAGGTTGCCACTATTTTCTTATTAAAAAATTACCTGTATTTTTCAAGTTTTCCATAGGAAATTTTCATTTTTCCAGACATCTAATAGATATTATGAATATAATTAGAGGCATTACATTTTGTTTTAAAGAAATTTTTAGAAATGAAGAGTGGTAATTTGTCATTGGAGGCGTGTTTTATTGTGTAAGGTAAACACATGTTTAAGAATTATTTGTAAAAAGGATGAAAAATGAATGACATAAATTTTTCAGAAGGAAAAATTGGTTATATTCATGTTTGCCCAAAAATATTTTAACCAATCTTAATTATTGTATATGTACTGTATAGACTAAGTAGCCCATACAAATCGTGAATGTTAATTTACAATAGTGAAATTGACATGTGATTTTCCTTGCTCATTCAGGTGCATTTCCTATAATAAACTGCCATCCTCATCCCTACTATATTGTAATAAATATAAAAAAACAACATAGTCAACTCTCAATTTAGCGGTGTAATGGAGGGGTACTAAACCCCATTATATCAATTTTCCCGGTAAATCTGCAAACCCATCGAAAACTACCAAATACAGTAAGTACTTGATTAATAAACGATATGACACAATCATACATACATTTATCATAGTAACTTTTACTGAAAAATCAATCAGTAAAATATCCTTAAGCAACGTTTTACCACAAACACAATTATTAGGTCTAAGATACAGATTTAGAGCCAATTCGTCAAAGCTTGTTTTAAAATATTTCAAGTTTTTGGAAAAAATCACTTATCAATAAACTAGCCCTCAACAATTTTTTTTACCTAAGAAAAACCAGATATATATGGTGTTATTTGGGAGGTCAATTAGTTCATGTATATTTATTTTAATCAAAATTGTTTGAGCCATTTTCAAAAAAATATGGAATTAAAAAAAAATCACTTATCAGTAAACTACCTTTAATTTGAGGGCTACGGTCAAAATAAAAAAAAAGTTCTGAAGTATGATCATATCTAGCTAGATATATAGTTTTGAGTTCAAAATGGTTCTAATATCTTACACTTTTATGAGATGCTAAACTAGCAATAGGAATGATACAATACCATTATCGATAACGAACCTTTGATATTTTAATAATATCAGTACTTTTTATCCGGCATGGAAAGATTTTTATTTACCTACTTTTCTCCTTTTACTACCTTTATTTTTCCTAACATTTATTAAATTTATTCATCTATTCATCTTCTTCTTCTTCTTATTATTATTATTATTATTTAGCACCGCGTCTTACTACCCTTTCGGGTTATACGCTTTAAGTCCTAATTACGCTAATGGATTAGGAATTGGGAGGGTTAAATTAGAGGGAGTAAACCCGCATTTGAGTGGAGGGAGAGTGTAAAACCATTTAAGAAAAACCACTTCCAGTTCACCCGACCGAGATTCGAACCTCGATCTCCCCGTCCTCAACAGTCGAGCTCAACACGACTAGAGCGTTAGCCAACTACGCTACCGAGGTGGGTCATCTATTCTTATTGTTGCCTTTATTTTCTATCACTAAATGAAAGTATTGATACTGGAAAATATTGATATACTTCTCGTTCATTTTTTTCATACTCGGATATCGATATTTTACCAGTATCACATATCCCTAACACTCCAATGAATTGGAGAGAAAGATATAAGAAAAAATAACTGTGACCTCAGAGATAAGGGAGGTAGAAGTATGCTACTCCATTTCACAGGGGGGTGAGAGAGGTAAAGTAGCTATGCGAGGACACAAACACAAATTGGTCATTTTTACAACCACTCTAATTTTACGATAGACTAGCAGGCTGGAGGCAATATTTTCATAAACTTTTCACTTTACAGTAAACTCCATTTTTTTTTATCCTGGCCACAGCAGCAGCCAGGTAAATCCACCTTAGCTAAATTGGGAGTCGACTGTAATAAAAATGTTAAAACCCATAGAAATTTAAACAGACAATATAGATACCTTGGCAATTTAAAAAAAATTAACAATAGCCAAAATGGCAAGATAGGTAGGGTACAATCATAAAACACCCCACTACAAAAGCAATAATATCTAGGATACTTACCTCTTTCAATAGGAGTAATCTTTTTTAAACAAAAGGCAAATAGCACACCAAAATCCAAAGAATGAACTCATTCAATTGGTAGCAGAAACACGTGCGAGCAGCATGGGCTTGATGAAGTTGGGGGATGGGTGAGTGGAGGAAGCCGAAAAGGCATGGCATTTGCCGAACAAGTCGTCTCGGTTGCACTCGAGACTTGTCTCAAGTTGATGAGGAGATGGTAAGCATAATAATCATAAATGAGACGTGTTCCAATCAGACTGTTCAGTTTTATAGTTACAAATTTTAGTCTAAATTGTTCCTACTATTTTAAGCTTGCAAGCACTGTATTAACCAAGTTCACTAACAAATTCCAGTAAATTCTAGCTTTTTTGTGTAATTCCCTGTGTTTCCCCCATTTTTTCCAGACACAAAAGATTTCCCTGTTTTCCAGGCGCGTGGCAACCCTGCTGAGTAACCCCACCTGAGCCCCACCAGGACAACACCACATGGCATCAACTCACCTGAGTGACACCACCTGTCCCCCGCCTGCCATTACGAGTCTCTTGAACTGGTCTCCGCGGTCCTTGCCTACATTCACCAACACTCGCATCCCGCTGAAGGCCCCCACGCCCACCGGTGCTCTAGACAGCTTGACCCGCCACCGGTGTACCGCCTTGGCCAACAGAGCTATATGGTTGTCTTGTTTGATGTGGCTGAGAATTGCACTCGAGTCAGGATTCCCCCATTCAAATTGTTCCTCCTAGGGACAGACAATACTAAAGCAGCCAAACCAACCATAAAAAGGTTTTGTAACAAATGCAAATTTTTACAAGAGAATGTTTTATTTTAATGCACAAAATCACAAAATAGACAGGAAACAAAAAGAATAAAACAATATATTTATATGTAGGTATGTGTGAAGCTTCAAAATGTCAAAGTCATCTCAACACCTACAATAACCTTCGCATCTTTGAAGCATTTCAAAGGAAGAAGAAAACATTGATATTGATTGATTGATGAACATTGATGAACATATTTGAAATATTTCACTTAGTATGACATACTACAACATATGATTTTGTTAAATTACTTTAAAAAAATATTTTAACACCAATTAGTGATTAAACTAAAATATACACATAACATTTACAATAATATATTCTAGGTCTGGGAGGGATCCCGATACTCGGAATTCACTTTTAGTCTTGTGTCAGTAATAATTTTGATCTTAAGTAACTTGGATCATTGTGTATGACCCGAACAGGTAGTAGGACGCGGTGCTAAAAAAACTTAGTATAATGTCGCACTCATGGTTACATAAGGTCGTTTGCACAAAGTAGGCCTAGGGTCTATAATATTCCAGATATTATATGAAAATTATACAGTTACTGATTAAAATAACATTAATAGCGTATATTTCAAGGGATTGAGCAAAAATCACTTAATAATGTTAACCCTTAAACCGATATATCGGCTCCAGCTAAATCTGGCCGTTTAAGTCTATTTTTAATAACTAGGTGACACCACACACAGTATTCTAAATATTTAGGTTTATTTCATACTTTTTCCAACAGATAGCACCATTGGTCTTGGAAAAACTATTTATTTTGAACAGTTGAAATATGTAATACTCATTGTTTACATCGTGATGTCAATACGTTTCTAGTTCGTGGGTTTTTCCTTATTCCTTATTTATATAAATATATTTGCTTCCATTATTTTTCTTACCTGTTTTATTTTTATATATTATTTATTATATTTTCGTTGTTTTATTCAAAGTTTATTATTTATAAGTGTTGTTTAGTTGAAATATTCTAGCTAGGCAATGGCCGGTCCAAGTTCTAGGCTAAATGACTCGGACATTTTAGACTATTTAGATACTATTGACAGTGATTTTACAAAAAGTTATGTAGTTCAGAATCAGAATAAGTTACAAACACCAAACTAGTATCAAATTTTACAGAAATAAATTTTCTTTCTTGCAGGATGACTGATAAATAAGGAAGAGAAGAAATGAATATTAATTTTTTGCTCTAAATTAAAAATTTTAATTCAATTTTTAAGATTTTAAAAATTTTGAATTTTTTTTACAAAATAATGGTAGTCTAATAATTTATGTAATATTTTTTTTTATAAATCTACAATGTGTATAGTATAAGTGTGATTTTTTTAATATGTATAAACTAAAAACATTTTTTATGAGAAAATTTAAAAGGTTTAAAGGTAAATATGTGAGAATTTGCCTGAGTGTTTTGGCTTAGTCTAGTGAAAATACGCTGAGTGCAAAAGGGTTAAGTATTTTCATTGCTGTTAATAAAATTCATCTTGAATATTTGTTTACACATAACACAACAGTCGTTCTTATTTTCATGATGGTGGATCAGTAGTGTATAAATAGTGCTTCTGAAAATGATAGTAATAAAAAAAAATCAATCAAAATATATCCTTTTCTCGAATATTTTTTTAATCATTCTATCGAATTCTACTTTTGTAAAACTACTTGACTGTGTAAAAAACCTGGATTTTTTTTAGTTTGCTTTGTTTGTGGTTATTAGTTGATCTTTTAAAGGCAAGACTGTTGAAAATAAAAGTTGCCAACCATGTAAAACACAATTACAAATTAGTTTTAGAAAATATTACAATTTTAATAACGTTTAAACATCTTATTTTATAAAAAGGAAAATTGATTTTGAAATATAAATTCAACTATAATTTGTTTCAACTGTCTTAAATCGATTGCTTTATTTAATTAAGTCTATATTTGAAGAGAGTATTTTATTTTACTCTACAATAAGGATAAGAAAACATTTCATGCAAATCTAAACAAGGCTAATATTTCGAAAAAAGAGAACATAAAGTTTCCGCGAACTGTTTAAACTGTGGCATCATTTTAAAAACTAATCATGGTTAGGATTGTGTTTGAAACTTTGACTTGGCTTCGAAACAAACATTAGCTTCAACTTGGCTTCAAAAAAATTCTGGTTTCGAAGCTTCGCCAATAAAAATAGTGACAGCTAAAATACTCAATTTATGTTCAATTACTGGCATTCTCAGTTGTTAGATTCATCACAAATCAATATTAATATGAAAAAATCTGAAGTAGTTGAATTGTTTGTTGTGATAATCTTGATTTATCAGAGTGAAACAAATTATTACGAAAAATTGTACAATAAAACATTTTACAAGTAATTTTAGTGCATACAGTAATTTAAATAACCACAATATATTTTTTCAAGCATAAAACTAGCAAAAAATATTCGAACTTCAATTTGGCTTCAAGAATAATTCATATATTCGATTCGAATTCGCTTCGAAATGAAAAAATGAATGTTGCACACCCCTAATCATGATAGTACTTCAGAATTGTTGAGGCAACTTTCTAAACACCCAATGCTAGAGCGAGAGTTATTTTATTTTTACCACAGTAATTTTTTAGTTTAAATAAATGTGAAAACTTATAATTTTATTAATACTAAATATTTGAAAAACAATTAAACGCCTACATTCAAAAATATTTTTTAAATTTTTTTCCGTTCCTGCTGGAAACTGTTATTTCCTGACCAAAAATTTCCCCAAGTCAAAATGTAATTTCCACACAGGCCTTATAAATTTAGATATGTCAGCATCATATAGTATAGTGGACTTTGTTTTTTACTTTAAGCCTTTTTCTTTACCTAGACTCAATTAATGGATCATTCATATGTGTATAGGGAAAACCTCTTTTCACTTAATGAGGTAATTTTGTTATATTTGGAAAAAGGTACAGCAAAGGTGGTTCTAAATACATAAAAGGGACAAACACAATATGGCATCTACAGTAAAAACAAGAACATAGTTCACACTTTATATTGCTGCCAAATTGGACAAAGAGGTAATGGCAGTCTTTGACCTTTCTAAACCCCTTTAAATAATCTAAATCACAACCCAGACATAGTTTGAAGAGAAATTTCAGAGATTTGTTGTCTCAGTATATTTTTTCAAATATATTTGCATTTTATAAAGAACCTATCTTGTATAATCTTACAGGAAGGAAGTGTCCCTCCTCGTGACTTTTGATGAGATAGCTCGTGTGTAAGACCCAGTTGCCCGCTGCAATGTTGGCCAACAGTTTTTCGCTACGGACCGGTCGGTCGCACACCAGGTGTGTTGTGGCCGGGTCAAAGCTGGGTTTATCTGACACTTGTCCTCCCAGAGCTACAATGATTGATGCGTAATGTTCCCTTGCCTGGTTGGACTGAAAGTAGATAAACATTTGTTATTATTTTACTATAATGTGTTTGACCCTTAAAGTGTCAATGACTGATCTATCTGCCAAGACAAACCTTGCTTAAAGTGCCGACACAAACCCAGGATTTCCCCCCCCTCAATGGACGATAACACAAATACACGTTGTTTTGTTACTCACTTCGATGGACGATAACACAAATACACGTTGTTTTGTGTTCACATCTTGGGAGTCCCCTTGGGATTGGGTCTGGGAACAAAATAAACATAAATAAAAATGTGGCATTGAAATTTTCAAATATTAGTAAATATGTGTAAATGTTTATACTATTATTGTGTTTTATTCTCTATAATTTCTATTATATTAATTTACATACATACCTACAAACACCTAGTAACGCAGTTCCCTTACAAGGTAGACAAGAAACTGTCCATATAGTTAAAAAAACTCTGTATTTAATCCATCATCACTAAATTTCTTTACACTTCCTTATCCTTGTATACTCTTTTCATTTAAGTTGTTTTGTAAGGAGTTACAAAATAAAAGTGACTGAAGTTTCGAGTGTCCATCTACTTAATGAAATATGGTTAATTTAAATTTAATAAATCAATAATATTTTCAAAGAAAGTTAGATAAAAATGTGACTTTATAGCTGGTCCTTAATTGTAATTTATTTAAATGTTTTTTCCCAAAAAATCTTGGGAAATATTTTTTTTGCCCAAATTTCAATAACAACCACTTTTCCAAATTTAGTGTTATATTTGACCAAAATTTTTTACCAATGAATTTGTGTCTGTTTTGGCTAAAAACTTTTCAGTTTCACACCCAGAAATTATAAAATAATGCTGCTCTAATCTCATTATCAGCTCTTGCTGACCGTTGAGTAGGACTCAACTCTTTTACAATGGGTTTAAATATTTCTCAACCATGAATGTAGACAAAATAAAAGTATATATATTTTTTGAACAAAATCAAAGTGAACTTCAGCATATTTGCAGCATTCAGCACCATTATTGCCTACTAAATTCAAAGAATGGCTTAAGTACGGAACATAAAATGCTGAGACTTCTTCCAATTATTTTTGTTTGAAGGCCAGCATATATGCCTGACATGTCCGAGGCATTACCATAGCATTGCCCTCTAAAAATTTTTTTTCAAAGACAATATCTTTCAAATGCTCTGCTTGTGGGCAAGAAACCAAAGAATGGCTCAACTTATTTTCCCATCAGCTTTTAAATACCTCAAAACAAAAGTCAGCCGGTCAACATAACATGAATCGGTGATAATTGAAAAGTACTGAGAATTTTCAACCTCTTCATGCACCACTACAGTTAATATCTCATCATATATTTGGTGAAACAAATAGTTTCATCAACATCATTTTCCCCTTTCTTTGTTTCCTCCTTGCTTTACTTCTCTTTTCACAGTGAATCGAGGACCCTCTGAGACGCAGGGTTCTTTATGATTGCGACTTGAGAGACCCCATAAATCCGCTTCTGCGTTCATCTGCTCTTGAACTTATTTCTCTTCACTGGCCCATACCATCAGGTTATCCGCAAACACCATTGCTCTCATAATTCCCTCAATTCTTTCTATCCCTTTATTCATTATTTAGTTCATCACTACAATGAACAGTTGTGATGAGAGTGTACGTCTTTGCTTCAGCTCATTTCTCAACTCAAATCAATCTGTCCTCTCCCCTCCCATTTTACACAACTCACACTCCCTTTGTATATATTTCTCACTCTCTTTACCATCTCGTCCCGCAAACGTTTATTCCTATACGCTTTTCATATTATACATCTGTGCACACTGTCATAGGCTTTTTCGACATCCAGGAAGGCCATCAGCACATCCTTCCCATTCTCATAGTTACTATCTTGCCTTGTCGCAAATATGAGCTCTACTGCAGACATGCTTTGTCTGAAACCATATTGTTCCTCCCTCAATCCTCTTTCCACTGTTGCACTAATTCTAATATAGTATGGTCTCCACCTCGTCCTGTGCGAGCCCAAAGTGTCAGGATGGTTTGCGGGCAAGGATAGGGACAGTGGCAAAATAGATGTGTGGGTTTGTAATGTATAGACGACTTTGGTTTTTAGGGTTTATTAATAGCACTATGCACTACTAAAAATGTGATGTTATAAATAACTTACAAAAGGATATAGAGACTATGACTTAGGAGCTCGCAAAAGAACTGGTTTGGTAAGAAATGCTTAACCAATGGCCTGACTGATACCCTTTGTGTGGTCCCTCACGGATTCGAACCCCGGTACCCTGGGCACGATGGTTGCCCTCCATCACAAGTACCTGATGGCCCGACGTTTTAACCCGTGCAGCCCCAAAACGGGACGAGTGACCCCCTCTGAATAGATATTTTTTTGTCAGCCTCGATATCTCTGAAACAGAATCATATATACTATAAATCAGCCCCATTACTAAGAACAACGCTGACACATTGTTTTGAGTTGTCAGCTGTTATGTCCTGATGTTTACTAACTCATCAAAACCAGTTTAACTAGACCAGTTCTGTCGTTAGATTCTTTTGACACTATAACGTTATTTAAACAAACAACCCAACTTAGGGCAGGGCGGTTACAGTATATAACTATTAAGTAAATATGCTATCCATCTGAGCTATAAACTTTGATGATGAAGGTAGAATTTAGAATAACGTATACACATTAGCGGGACGAGATAGTAGGAAATTCATTAGGTAAAATAACCCTCATTAAAACAATCCTACCCCTGGCAAACCAGACTAGATGAGCTTAACCTTTGATGTGGACTATAAAGTTTGTTATTAGTTGATTACGTCCCAAGAAGTACAAACTTGTTGAAAGTGTTATGGTAACTGTTCAAAGGACTATATATTTGATAATAATTATTCTTGACACAACCATATTTGGTGGCAAAGAGCAGTAGAAATACTTTGTTGGAGAGGAGAGGAGGGAGATTAGGCTCAGGAACACACGTAATAGAACCTCCAAACCCTTTTTTTTTTTTAGTAGTTATATCTTTCTTAATATGAAATGGGAATATTTATGAAAATTTAAATATAATTTTGTTAATATTCATAATTTTAGTATGCAGTGATGCACTGAAAATATTCTTAAATAATTTTGGTTGACAATTTGATCAACCTTCAAAATAAGGAGAAGGTTCTCACTTATTGTACAGATAAGAAAGATTATTTTTTTATATTCAAAATATAATGGTAGACGTGAAAATGATTTGAATAGTTAAGCGTGAAGAGAGTATGAATAAATGAAGATAAAGTATATTTTCTTTTAATCAAGGCCTAGGTTGGTTTCCCTCTCTATCACTTAGATTACATTAGTGCGCAGTGTTTCCAAAGTTTTAAAATATTTCCAAATCTTTAGGTTGTTGCTAGTTTTTATAACCATAATATTTGTCTTCTACTTTTGAAGATGGTTGCACAGTTTTACACTTCTCTAACCCACAGAAACACAGACGTTGACTAATTGAATGAATGCTGATCTTTTGTACAGTAGAAAACAAATAACAATTATTTTATTAGTTGTGGCTAAAAGTCCAAAGTATTAACTCAAATTCTTTCTTCATTACCTCTCACAACCTGTTTGGGTTATACACATACATTAATCACGCTAATATAATTTGGATGAGGAAGGTAGCATTTTAGTCACATTTTCATGGAGGGGAGCGAGAATATAATGGGAAACAAATGAGGGAAAACAAACCTCAGTACATCTAACCAGGATTCTAACCCTAATCTCCCCCTCATCGGCAGTCTAGTCTAGCACGAAAATGATGCCGTAGACCATGCAGCCACTGATGCAGGTAGCTTAGTTGTTGGTGTATAACCCAAACAGGTACCTAGACATGGTGCTAAAAAAAAATATAGTTGTTAGTTTTAAAATCTCAAAATGAATAAAGTAATAATACAATTAAGGGGGTGGATCAATCCCTATACTAGTTGTACTATCTCACCTTGGTGTTGGAATGTTGTCTATATTCCCAGCTCACTGCTATCTCTGATGGTATCTCCAGACCCATGACTGAAACAAAGTTATACCATTTTACAATAGGGGTGTGGCAAGTCCACATATTCAAATCGAAGCACACAAATCAAATATATGAAATATTCTTAAAACCGCATCATAGTTTGAAGATTTTTATTAGGAGTTTTATGCTTGAAAAACTATTATAGTGTGGTCATTTATATTACTTTGTAGGGGTGTGCGGGATTCCCGAATTTCGGAATTCCTCTGGGAAAAGGTATTTCCCATTCTCGACCCGATTGTTGGGAAACATATTCTGTAATACTGAAAATTCCTGGAATTGCTTCTTTTTCATATTTAATTTAATTTTAAACTTGCTTTTCAGGTTTTATTTATTATTTAAATATAAATGTGTATGTCAATTTATTTTAGATATAAATTTATTTTAATGTGTGTTTCATAAATGTTTATAATTTAAGTAGTCTAAGTTAAAGCAAAAGTATTAAAAATTGCTTAAATTTTCAACTTTATATATATTTTGTTTAAATTTCCTCTATTAGGGCCTAGGTATTCATTTAACAAATTAAATATTGTCAGTGTTTTAAGGTATGTAATATTAGAAAATTTAGAAATAATTAGTTTTACATTTTTAATTCCCGATCTCGGCTCGAACCAAAAAGTTGATCCCGAACACCCCTATTATTTTATGTTGTGTTTGTTCCCTTTTATATGTTTTCTATCAAACTTTCTTGTACCTTCTTACAAATACATATATAAATTACTTCAGAAAGAAAAAAGAGGTTTTCCTTAAAGCATTAACGTATCTAATATATTCACTTCCAATGTCCTTGTCCGGTGTTTGTCCTTAGTGTTATTCCCTTTACATTTCCTATCAATGTGTCCTATCATAAATTACTAATTTCCTTTTTCTCCCTTTTGTATTTTTGGTTTCCTCTTTTAGGAAGTTGTGTTGCATGTTTAACATTCCCTCCTCATGAGTTCTGAGAGAATGCAACCTAAGGGGGTTGGGAGGTAAAAATTGATTTTTTTTAAAGAGGCAGCCAGTCCTTCCTTTTCCAGTGGCTGCAATGTAAAGTGTGAACTGTGTTCTTCTTTTCATTGTAGGTTCCATTTGGTGTTTGTTCCCTTTACTATGTTTTCTATCAACCTTTCCTCTACCTTCTTCCGAATATATATTATATTTATATGAAAATGATAAGAGCTGTAGGAGAAGCAGGAATACAATGGTTATATAGGGTACTAAGAGTGATACAGAAGGTAATGGTGTGAGAAGTTTTGAAAAGTCGAAGGTCAAATCTCCTTTGGCTTCAACTTTGACATCAACAATAACCTTCACATATTAGAAAAATTTTGAAGGAAGAATTACACTTCAATCAATTATCTAACGATTTAATTTCATCTTAATAAATATAATTTTAACAATGACTAGTAATTTAATTAACACAACGTAGCATGGATCAAAAATGGGTAGGTAAATGTTGATATATTGTTTCACTATCACCAACATAGTTTTATAAAAAATTAAAATACCTATAAATAAAAGCATGGTCACTGGTATGAAGCAGAGAAAGAGCTTTATTTGTGCTATCATCGCAGCTCACGTCTAATTTTTGGTCCTTAATATTTTATCTTTTTGGAATTATCTGTGACAAATTTACAAGTACATTTTGACACAGAAGTTTTTTTTATAGCTTCTTCACATTTTCTTTATTATTCAAAATGGCTGATAAGGAAAGTAGGTAATGAAAACGGAATTTAATTTATAATTATTATCAGAGAAATGCAGACAAAAAAACATGCAACTGTAAAATTTGCAAGATAATATTATAAACTCCACAATCTAAGTAAAAACTAAAACTTAATTGTTAAGTTACTAAGCTTATCAGTAAGTGTGTGTGCATTATTTATTATTATAGTACTTAGGTAAAAAATAAGGAAATTTTTCTGGCCCTTTTTACTGACAAGATCTAGAAAAATAATTAATTTTAAAATTAAAAGTAGCGTTAAGTGACAACAACAAAAATCCTAGGTAGCCTCAACTTTGACTTTTCTTTGCAAGTTTCAAGATTCGCTTTGACTTCGCTTCGCCCATTTAAAAAGTGGCCTTCGTACACCCCTAATGGAAGGTGAACAAGGTACTGGAAGAAGGAAATTATATTACATATATTAATTACAGTCAACTCTGGTTTTAGTACACTTGGTTGTAGTGAACACTCTGCTACAGTGAACTTAATCCATTGGTCCCAGCCCACATATATTTCAATGTGTGTTAAATAATAATAATAATTCATTATCATCATCATCATCATCATCATCATCATCATCATCATTATTATTATTATTATTATTATTATTATTAGCAGCATCGCGTCTTACTACCCGTTCGGGTTATACGCACTTACGCTAATGTGTAATGGTAGGGTGAATGTAAGATGAAATGGAGGACCTACAGTTTAACGTGGAATCCGAACCACAGTGGAGGCCTGGCATTCCCCACATTCACAAGATGTCTTGTCAGAGGTGAAGGAAGGTTTTGCTAATCAGATAAATCTTTGCCGCGACCGAGGATTGAACCCTGGCCGCCAGCACAGAAGTCTGACACCTTACCCCTAGACCGCCAGGTCACCTATGTGTGTTAAAAAATTTGTTTATAATGAACCCTCAACTTCGGTTTTAGGAACAGAAAATCAAAACTTTCAATAAGAGATGTCATTCTAACATAATAATTCTTTAAAAACATAACTTTTTGGTTGTTTAAGCTTGAATACACAAAACCTCTACCCGAGTTCTTGTTTAGGTAGCACAAAAATTGACTGAAAGTATGGAATGAAGGAAAAAAAGGAATGCCGAGGGAAGGGGGCGGAGTGCTGAGCTTAAACAATCACTGCCCTCATTGGTATGGCTTAAGTTTTAATACCTTTGTCTGCAGCAAATAAAGGAAGACGGCCTTCTGAGTTGTATTAATATGATAGGAATTATACGACAGTGAATGACAGTCTGTGGTCATTAAGTAATTGTTTTCACTAAGCTCTTTCTTTGAGAGGGTATATGAAACTCAAAAAATTAGACTTTTCTACTAAGTTTAGTTGAAATCTTTGATCAATGAACATCAAGATGTCAAAGCGTAAAGTTTTTTTTTTAGAGAATAAGGCAAACATGTTCAGTGACATTGAGTGTGGGGTTTCGCAAGCAGACGTGTGTTGGAAGTACGGTTTGAGTAAATCAACAGTGAGTAACGTAGTGAAATACAAGGACACGATTTTGAGCGCCTTGGATATGAACAAGTCTCAAACAAAGAAGTTATGGCCAGCTGATCGAGACTATGTCGACAAAGCTTTGTTGAAATGGTTCCCTGTTCAGAGGTCTTCAGGAGTTGGTCTCAATGGACTAGTGCTGAAGAGTAAAATTGAGCAGCTGGCTAAGTTGGTGAACAACAATCAAGAGTTTATTAGAAAGGAACATACTTTGTGACAATTAAGGTTCTTAGAAAAAAGTTAAAATACTTAGATGTTAAAAGACATTTCATGATAATTTCTTTTAACATCTAAGTATTTTAACTTTTTTCTAACAACCTTAATTGTAACAAAGTACATTCCTTTCTAATATATTTACAGTTCTCCTTACTAAAATTAATATGAATATAGCAACAATCAAGAGTTTGTCTGTTCAGAGGGGTGGCTGGACAGATGGAAGAAGAGACAAGCTATTATGGCTGGTAAGGTGAGCGGGTAAGTGAAGTCAGTGAATCTACAAACATCAGCGAGTGGCTACTAGGGACTTAAGCCTGAATCAGTATCAATGTTAAGTTAAGAATATGTTCACATTTACTTTATAAGCTACATTACATTATGGGGTGAATCAAACTATGAATAAAGAAATTTGGGCAATAATTTAAATAGAAGGGTTAATTTTAGGGACCCTTGAATCCATAAGGATATTTTAGATTAGAGGATTCGAGAAAATTTTGAATTCGAGACTCAAATCGTTAAAAAAGAATTTTTCCCATTTTTCAAGGGAAACTTGTTTAAGTAGTCTAATACTGCTTATTGGTGGTTCAGAGCCAATTATAATAATAGGATGAACTTACTAGGCCCCAGATCAAAAATTTAACATTTAACTGAATGTATGAATGGATTATAAGAAAGGATGTTAAGATTTAGTTTCTATTTGTATTTTCTATCATTCTATTATATTTATTTTTCCTATTGGGCTAGTAATTTTTCCAAGACTTGGATTCGAATATGAGATTAAAAGGCAAATTGAAGAACAATATCATTACAATACTGGTAGTAAAATAATAAACAAGTACTATATAGTTAAATGAAAACATTAATTAACATTAATTATAAATTAATAAGTGTTTTCTTTCTTAACTTAAATGTGTGCCAAAACTATTTTTAAACATATAATTTTAGTAAATGAATGTGTTCAGTTCTTGGCGAATATGTTTATAGAGTATATATACTAGCGAACCTGCTTACAAGTCTGGTATACTAGCAAATTTGCTTACAAGCCTGGTAAACTAGCAAACCTGCTTACATGTCTGGTATACTAGCAAACCTGCTTACATGTTTGGTGGTCTGAGCTGTCCCCAGATGTGGAAGGGTTGCCAGAAGTCTTGTCGACTTCTGTTCCGGTACATTTCTTTCTTCTCATGGAGTTTGCCTCTGGTTTGTTTGCAGTTAGGACCTCGTTCAATCTCTCAAGTTGCCTGATTGACACAAATAAAATAACCTGACAGACCCTCAATCTAAACCAAATGATAACTACAGCACTGATCTTAAGGTGCATGGGACATGGCATTAGCTATAGTTTCAATCAATGTGTACTTACGTGTGGAATCCAGGGAGTTTAGCAGTGTTACTCGGAGCCTCCTGCAAGGAAAACACAACCAAACATTATAGGCGTTCAAAGCTTTGAAATGTCAATGTCAAAGGTCAAATCTTCTTTGTTTCAACTTTGAAACCCATAATAATGTTCACATCTTTGAAACATTTTGAAGTAAGAAGAAAATTTGGACATATTATGAACATATTTGAAATATCTCATTAAGTCCAACATATTTCAACAAGTATTCATTTTTAAAACTACTACTAAACACTAATTTAGCATCAACTGGTAGTTAATTAAATCACATCTATAACGTAAGCAGAGAAATTCAGATATGTCAACGTGCAATTTTAACATATTGGGTTTTGTTTTACCTCTAAACTTTTCTCTTTACCTAAATGTACTTAATAGTTAATTTAAAGATTAATAGTAGTATCATGTGACAACCACAAAAACCTTACCCTCGACTTGGGCTTTTCTGCTCATGTTTCAAACTTTGCTTCACATTTAAAAATACTCCACTAGCAAAAATTAGTTAAAACAAGAATATTTTCAATGAGCCTGTTCGAAGACTCCTCCAATATTCCTGTTGACCATCTCGTATATTTGCAACTTCCCTCTAACTATCCCCACTCTCTGAAGTGGAATCTTATGATCAATCATACTTGACAAAAAAGATAATATGCAGGCAAATATCAAAAAGCCTTGTGTAATAGTGCCAGTACACGCCTTGTTCAGGAAGTCTCTAGTGGGCAAACATTAATCAACACAATATGGTTTTTACAATGAAAAGAAGAACACAGTACACACTTTATATTGCTGCTGCTATTGGATAAAGGGGTAATGGCTGCCTCTTGAAGAAAATTGATTGTTACCACCCAATCCCCTGACCTAGGTCTCATTTGAGGGGACTGAATTGGATCCACTTGGAATGGTATCCATTCCGATAATTTTGTAATAAAATGTTTTTGTGAAAATCCTGAATTGTATTCGTTGGAATTATATCCACAAAAACTGGAATTGTATCCACTGGAATTATATCCACAAAAACTGGAATTGTATTCATTCTGATAGTTTTGTAATAAACTTCTTTTGTGAAGATCCTGTATTGTATCCACTAGAATTATATCCACAAAAACTGGAATGGTATCCATTCCGATAGTTTTGTAATAAACTGCTTTTGGGAATATCCTGAATTGTACCCACTGGAATTATATCCACAAAAACTGGAATTGTATCCACTCGGAATGGCATACATTCAGACAGTTTTGAAATATACACCTTAAAGAAAAAAACCGAATCATATCCACAAATGACCGACTTGAGGTTTAACAGAAGGAACGTTTAACGTAAAAGCTTTGTTACACTTCTGGGAGAGGGCAGCAGGATGGAATCTTCTTTAACTTACTACTTGTATACTAGAGTGCAGCCAAATCCAATCAAATTATTTAAATAAGTTTAAGTAATTATTTGAAATTCGTAGACTCATATAAGGCTGCCAACATTACATAGAATATTAAAAAGCATAGTGTTCTAAATTAGTTCTGAAATCCAATTAATAGGATATTCGTATCCTATATCAGCCAGTCCTGCTCGATTATAAAATTTAGGCCAGGAGAACATAAGTTAAACGTATGGACATTGGACATTAGGAGCACCTTTTAAAAATATAAACAAATTGTTTGCAGTCAACATTGATAACATTTTACTCTATTTTACTGTTATTTATAGATAATGACTATATTTGTATTAATATTTTAAATGTTTAAAAATGAGGTGGCCCAATGGCTAGATAATTTTATAATAAAGGAAATTGATAAAACTAAAGAAAAAGGAAAAATAAACTAATAAGAGTAAATTTGATGAAGAAAGCCCACCTAGGGAAAGAGGTAAAATTTGGGAAGAGTCCAATGCACAAAGGTGACATCTTCTTCCTTTCTTCTGTCTTCTATAGTAGAAGTAGTTACACACACATTTTACCACAAATATCATAATATTTTGGCATTGTTGCCTTTATTAAACACAAAGAAGAAGAAAGTACATATGTACTTATGTACATATGTATAGTTAACAAAAATATTAGGCAAAAAAGTTAATATTTATTTTAATTCAATAAATTATTGATATATCATGAATGACTTAAAATGTTTATAACGGGTGAAATGTGTTCTTCTTTCCGTTTTAAAATCTGCAATTTAGTGAATTAATTCCAAGCTTTTTGAATTTTTTGTTTTAAAGACTTTTAGTGAGTTTAATAAGAATCTATAAGATTGTGAGATTAAAGTTTCAAGGAATCTTGTGTTGTAATTATCAAGTCCAAGTTTCACATTGAGGGGGGGTGTAGGGTATCAGGCATGTTAGATTTTCTATACAATAATGTTGGGAAAAATAACGAGAAAGAAATGTGCAAGAATCGGTATCGAGAAAAAAAGATATTGTGACATCTCTACTATGTATTATTCGATTTGACTGCGCTTTGAATTGAAAAAGTGTACTTAGCACACTCTTAATTTATAAATTATAACAAATAAAACAAAATTTTCACTTACCAAACTCTTAGTAGGAGGGTTAACCACACCTGATGATCCTTCTAAGATCTCGAATGAGCCAGATTTAGAAGGGGTGTCAACCAATAAAGACTCGGCAGAAATGCTAACTTGGGAATGAGTTTCTGGTAGTGTGGTTCTGACAGGTGTCCTTGGGGGACGGGTCGGTGTCGCAGAGCTTATATGTGATGAGCGACTCGAGGGAGGAGTGAGAGTCAAAGAAGAGGAAGGTGGTTTCAAAGAATGGACTATCTTGTTTACAGAGAGAGGAGTATACTTGGATGGTGTGACAAGTGTATCTTTCAACGGTTTTTCAACATTAGAAAAATAAGGAGTGGTGCATTTCTCCTCATAAGGATTGTTGGTGTGTTGTACTGAGCCTTCTTCATCATCAGACTGCAATGAAGAAGGTTCATCCCTTTGAACCAAGGGCACTTGCTCCGAGTCCTTGCAACACAAAACACAAAGTTGTCACACCTCATGATGCAATAGAGGATACAGGTTCTGGAAAAGAAAATTAGTTTAACAATGAGGCAGCTAAGTGGCTAAAAATATAATTAGTTTAACAATGAGGTGGCCAAGTGAATTAAAATAATAATTAGTTAAACAATGAGGGAGCCAAGTGGTTAAATATAATAATTAGTTTAACAATGTGGCAGTCCAGTGGCTAAAGATAATGATTAGATATTCAAATATATAATTAACAATAGTCATGGGTAAAAAAAAATTATATTATAAGTGAGATTAAAAAATACAACGAATTTATTTGAATATAAGACAAAGTTTTCCCCAAAATTTTTAGCTTCAAAATCTAGGGGTCGTCTTAAAATCCCAAACTAAGGATTGGGTTGGGCCTACATCAAAAGGTAACATTTTACATCTTTATTTAATGTAAACACAATGGTGCAAGTTTGCTTTTTTTTCCCCAGGTTTTATCCATTTTCACAGATTTTAAAGGTATAACGCAGATCACAGGATATTTGGATATTTTCACAAATTTTTAAGCTATTTTTTTAGGTTATTGTTAAAAATAACTAACTAGTTGTGGCCCAATAGGATACTCGAATCCTCGATATCCATAATATCGACTGGTATCGCAATAATCGATACTATATGCTAAAAATCTAAAAACCGCTCTTTAGTATTCAACACAGTTAACTCCTAGTGATGGGCACAATCTACTAATACTAAGAATCGAGTAAAACTACTCAAGTAATTTTTAGCAAATCATCTACTCGAATTGTCTCATGTCAATCAGTTGTACAACATTACTCGGAGTCTTGACATAAGATTCGATACTAATAACATCTCAATAATAATCTCTTCCTGTAGGAGGCAGCCGACAATGACAGTGACTCCAAACCTTATTTTTAGGTTTCACGTTGCATGTGCAATCAATATAAAAGTATGCATAAGAAGAATTACCAAAAAANGTTTTGTGCTCTTTTTAATAAAATGAACTACTCTTCATACATACATGTTAAATAAATTGATAATAATTACACCTTTTTAAAAATGAACACAGTTCTTTTTCTTTCTATTTTGTAACTTAGTCTAATTAGTTTCAATTTATAAATAATCATATTTTACTTAGAAAAAATTATAATCAAAATAATTAAGAAATGCAATAATTAGTTCCATTATAAGATGGTGATTGTGGAAATAAGACTGACGAGTTTGCCGAGTTAAAAAAAAAAAAACTAGTAACTTTAATTGAACAATTTTAAAAATAATCTAAAAAGTTATACGTTTAGTTAGTGCTTTTCAATTGTGTACTGTACATCTGCGAGTATTTTGTATTGAAAATGCACATGCAACATTTAATCCATAAAGGATCATTTTTGCTTAGCAGCAGAAACTGTTGGTGAAAAATGAGATCTAAAGGAATATGCCTTTTAAATGGAAATAGCATGGTAAACAGTCCAGCCAATAAGATTGATTCTCACTTAGCTGGTAATAAAAGAGAAAATAAAATAATAACAAGGTCCGGGTAAAGTTACTCGAGTATTTTTACTTGATTGTGCCCATCACTATTAACTCCTCAAATGGGTTGAGAATAGTGATGTTTTTGCAGATAATATGGTTCAGCATGGGAATACATAATTTGGTCTGGTAACTTTTCAAAGCCGTCAGAAGCTATGGGGCTACTGTACCTTACTTCAACAATGGCATGTTGTACATATCTACAGGAGTTGAAAGAATACGTAAAAATAAAATGGATTGTTGAAATAAAATGTACTAATTTAGAGTACAATAAATATATATAAAATATACCATTATTGAAACTTTTGTGGGTGTCTTATTGTCCCCCCCCCCCCACCTTTTTTTTTCTACCACATCCCAATCCTACCTATGGAATTCCGAATAAGTATAATTCTAATCTGACAAAATAAAAATAAAATACATGGTAAAACACATAAAAATAACAATCTCTGAATATGGTTGAATTTAGGAGTTTAGAATATATAATTCTAGAGCAAAAGAAAGATAATATAGGCTGAACTTATATAATATATAATTATTGTTTTGAGTAAGAAAAAAAAAGTATTGTTGAGGAAAAATAAAAAAAATAAAGAGAATTAATATTTTTACATTAAATTAATTCTCTGGAATAGATAAAGAGTCTGAATAGATATAGTCTTTTCTGAAAGTTTTTTTTTTACATAAATCCTGGTTTCTTGATAAAAGAGTAAAATATATATATTTAAAATTGAAGATTTGGCTTGATCTCACCAATGAATGTGTCCATGTTTAAACAGCACGAATTTCTGAAATTTGTTTCCTTTTATTAATCCTAACTTGTCCACAATTTGAAGAAATAAACAGTCTTTAGTTCGTCCCCAGACACTTAACTTGCCATTTTGTGTACTTGCACTTTACTTTCAATCCATTGTTCCACTTTAAAATTAACTTTAGTTAAGAGCCACACAGATTTTGCTCCATGTTAAAAATGACACCAAGGAAGAAGACCCTCAACTTTTTCACAAAGTGTTCAAAGAATCAAATTTACAAAAGTTATATTTTCTTCCAAGTCCAAAGAGAAAACCAATATATTAAAACAAAAGATAAAATGTTGGCTATGGACTAGAGATGAAAATAAAATGCATAATTTAATAAGAAGATTGAAATATATTTCAATGAATATGAACAAATGTTTCTTAGAAGAATTAAAATGTTTATTTATATCTGTCAGAATTGAAATGTGGGCTAGCTTGGAGGTATTTACATCACGTATTTTTCTTTTCTTATTTCTTTTACAATTGCGAGACCTGCCACTCATTTGTTTACCAAATCTGCACATTTCGCAGGCCTTGAAATAAATCATGGCCGACAGTCCGACAGTGAAAATAAATAGAAGAGTTGACAAATTTCTTAAAAGGATAATTAATATGTTTAATAAAAGGTATGCATTCTTCCTTAGGTCAAAATTCCTTATTTAAATTATTTAAAACAATGTTAGATGTTCTTCCTTTTGTCCTTTTATTTTTGATTGGGTGACCTGGCGGTCAAGGGGTAAGGTGTCAGACTTCTATGCTGGCGGCCGGGGTTCAATCCTCGGTCCCGGCAAAGATTTATCTGATTGCCAAACCCTTCCTTCACCTCTGACAAGACATCTTGTGAATGTGGGGAATGCCAGGCCTCCACCGTGGTTCGGATTCCACGTTAAACTGTAGGTCCTCCATTTCATCTCACATTCACCCTACCATTACACATTAGCGTAAATGCGTATAACCCGAACGGGTAGTAAGATGTGGTGCTAATAATAATAATAATAATTATTATTATTATTATTTTTAAATGGATGTAAATAGTATTATTCGTCAGGCCGGCATCACAGCGTGTTAAGCTGTGGCTAAACTTTGAAGTGCATAATTTCAAATGAAAATAAATTGGAAACTATTTACAAAAATTTTAAAAATAGGGAAATACATGTAAGGGTGGCAAATTAAGTTACAATGTGAAGTGTAATAAATATAATTTATGGTTAGTATGGCAATAGGAAAATTCAATAATCAAGTGAGTTTTAAAATTAATTTCATTTCTTTTAATTGCTATTTTATGTTTGTTCTTTACCTGATTCCTATTTTGAAACCATGCCTAAAACAAATATATGATAATTTAAACTACATTGAGGAAAGTACCAATGTAACACAAAATTGTTCAAGTTTTGTTGATATAACCTAATTTTCAAAAGTTTTCTTTTTATTATATAAGGCCTATATTAGGCCAATATTAGGCCTGTCAAATCCTCATTTAGTGATTGGTTTGACACTATTGTGGGTTGCTAGTAAAATAAAGAATGGTTCTGATAGCAGAATAAGATTACATTTGGTTAAAAGGTGACACATAAAATATGTATTATTATGCGATTTATAGGTAATGTGGTGCTAAATTTCATATTTAAAATACATTACTAGTTGAAAATCACATTATTTGATCATAATCATGATCATGCGAATTTTCAGATTTTGAATTTTTGACTTATAATTAGCATTCCTGAAGGTAAGAAGTAAAAATTAAATATGCAGCAAAGGGGTTAAAGAATATATTATAACACTCATTAATGGTTAGGACCTACATGATAATTGACCATTAATTTACCACTTAATGATAAGGTAATTAACATTTAAGAGAACAAAAAAATGTATTCCATTGTGAGAAAGGTAGACATTTGTTTTTGTAATGTTTATCAAATTTGTGATTCACTAGATGGATTAAAATTTTGACTTCGTGTTGAAAAAATATTAGCTTCAACCTCTCTCTGAGAAAAGAGCTCCAACTTTAACAATTATGATACTTCACCATAAAAAATGTTGGTAGCTAAAATACTAAATGTTCAATTATTGCCATTCTGAGCTGTTGTGTAAATTACAAATTAATATTCATACAAATAAATCTGAAGTAATTGAATCGCAGTTATGAGAAAAAATACATTAGCTTGATTTATTAGAATAGAATAAAACATTTCTAGAAATTTTGCAATGAAAGAATTTATATGTGATTTCAGTGCATCAAGTTATATAAATAAACATAGCATTTAATATATTTTTTTGAAAGCATAAAACAATCAACAAAAAATATCAAATTTTTAAGAAGATTTCATAAACTTGATTTGAGTTTTTTTTACTACTTGTTCATATTATAATCATGTACTAATTACGCCAATGATTTAGGGATGAGGAAAGTTTAATTCAGAAAAAGTGTACCCTTATTTGTATGGAGGGAAAGTGGAAAACCATTTAGAAAAACCTCCCCAGTACACCCTATCAGGATTCAAACCTCGATCTCCCTGTCAACGGCAGTCTAGTCTATTATGAAAGTGACGCTTTAGACTATGCGACTATCGAAGCAGGTTTGATTTTAATCGATAGAAATGGGCTTCACAGACCTCTAGTGCTGGGAAGTTAACAGCTAGGAATAGAGGTACAACACAAGGTATCTTCTCTGAGGGAGCTGTTTACAGGTCGGCTACAAAACTTTTACTATATAATTCCTTATCTTTTCCAGGTTTTCCAGACATAATTTATAGTAGATTCCTGAATTAACCTTTCTACAGTTTTTTTTTGTATAAACCAAATTGTTTGTTTATTACATTGATAGCATATTTTCAAGCACCATCCTAATGGCTACTAAATATCAACATTCTTATAAGATATTTTTTCTGTATTTATTGTTCCTGGTATTATTTATGTCCCTGTATAAATGGGTAATAAAACAAACACAGTACGACCATCTCATGATGACTGCCATATACAAGCAATGTATTTTGTTAACATCAACAAACAAAATCCCTCATTTTTGTTTAAATATTTAGGTGCAAAATCGGTCAAATATTTAAATTCCCTAATATTTCCTTATTTTTAATTAAATTCGACATTTTCATATTTTCCATTATATCAAAAAATTCCTCAACATTTCCATATTTTCCCTGATATCAAAGAATTATCTTATTTTTTCAGCTTTTCCCTGTTTTTCCTGTTTGTAGCCCCCATTTTATATTTAGCAATAGTTAACTGAAAGAGAGCGAAAATAAAGTTTTTCTCCACAAGACCTGAAGTTCCCTCAAAGGTGATATTCAGTGTAGTGAGCCACATAAAGTGGAGATGGATCAAATACACTTTTCCTAAATCCAAATCTTCATTTAAACTCGGAATAACAAATTGAATTAAAAAACATGGTAAGAGAAAGAGTTTAACTTTCCCACATTTGTGTGATTTAATATAATTTTTACTTCACAGTAAATTGGTAAATTGGTCTGTGGTATGAGTTGCTAGACTTGTCCTATATTTATATTTAGAGATGGAAAGCTCGAAACTTAAATTCCTCAAATCATACATGGTATTCGAGATCAGTAAATATTTCAAAAAGATATCTCGAATACATTTATGAAGACATTGACTATGTACAATTTTAAGCAATTGCTAGAAGAAATTAAGTAGACTTGTGTAAGGAGAACAAAATCACAAAAAGGGACAACATTGTATTAATATAGTTAATTTACTAGAAAGTGTTCTATTTGTTGTTTATGATGTAATAGACATGACAAGACCAGACAAAAAAACATTTTCTCAGCAGCAACTTTATTTTAAATTTAATGTGAAATATTTTCACTTTTACTAAAACTGTACAGTTTTAAACATTACAGGATTTGAATATGGATTGAAAATATGAAAGAAAATTTAAGATTCAGATATGAGAAATAAAGGATTTGGCCCATATATACTTGTATTGGACTAAAACACTAGCGAGTAGCATATTATCTCTAAAAAATTATTCAGAACTAAGAATAAGACGATTTTTTATCCGATCTCAAAAAGGATTTTTTTTTCGAATCCAAGTATCCATAAGGATTCGAAGAACTTAAAAGATTCAAGGGAGCCAACTGTAAAATAAAAACAAACTAACCTGGGGGTTATCAAGTATCATGGCCCAACATCTCCGTTTGAGCTCTGAGAGAGGCTGAAACAAATGTATCATGGACGATGGAAGTGAAATGAAAGTACAAGTAAAATAGTGAGGTCTGCAAGCACCAATGTTTACATTCAAGTTGATCTCAATCAGTTTTTCATGTAGCTACCAAGTATTAAATCGAGTCTGCATTTAACTTTTTTTTTGTAAATTACCATGTTTACTACTTGTTCAGCTTATACACATAAATGATAATAACTCTAATGAGGTAGAGATGTGTATGGAAGCATTTTAGAGGTAATCTTCTTGCATTTGTATGGAGGAATAGAGTGGTAAACTATTTCGGTAAAACCACCCTAAGTACAACCAACTGGGATTCGTGTGACCATGGGCATGGGACAAATCCTGGATATCTCAGTGGTAAGAGCATTGGCTTACTAAGCCCGTGTCCAGGTGTAATTTTTTTCAATTTTCAGAAAATGTTGTTCATGTTGAGTAAATTTCCAATTTGCTTGTAATAAAGTGAAATGGCAACAAAACTATTAAATATCACAATATAAAACTACCCAATACTGAACATGGCTGTATCGTTTGAATGGTAGCAATTTAATTAAATTTGAGAACTAAGAAGTGAGATTTCAACATCATAATATTAAGATTGATTATTTCAATACCAATAAAATTTAAGTGCACAACATTCTTATAATATTTTATATTTTTATAAAATTATAAAATGTTTCTACTCACTGTACTTTCTCTTCGTTTCTTCAAAAGGGGCGGCTCCTTGTCAAAATCTGGGACTGTCTCCATCCATCTCTTCCAATTCTTCTTGCACTCCGAGGATGGGTTACTCCTATTGAACTGCCCGTATGGTGTCTCTGGCGTTGCAATGTAACTGGGTCCCTGAGGGGTGGTCTGAGCATCACACTCGCGATGAAACCTCAAAGGAGTCTCCTGGCTGAAGAGAGTTTTCCTGGTACTCTCCTCAACAGGGGTTCTAGGAGGCGCCATCGAGCTGATTCTGGGGGCCTGCGCAGGCGTGTCTGAGTCGCTAGCTACTCTGGCCAAAGCAACCGTAGAGGAACCGAGATGTTTAGAAGAGGTTCCTGAATCCCTTGTCTCTGTCATTATCTTGGTGGTGGAGATCTGAATATCTGTCCTAGATGATATACTCCCACTGCTT
This sequence comes from Timema shepardi, assembly GCA_902151425.1. Lineage (NCBI taxonomy): Eukaryota > Metazoa > Arthropoda > Insecta > Phasmatodea > Timematidae > Timema > Timema shepardi. Next base: position 62,244 of record CABFVX010000964.1, on the reverse strand, counting down.
GAGCTAGCTAAAAATAATACAAACACTTTAGTGGGTGCTACGAGTGTGTGAAGCTTCGTAATGTCAATATGGCTTAAAATATCATCAAGAAGGAGTTTGAAACGCCCCACACAACTTCCTGGGAAAAAAAATAAAGAAAAAAAGAGGGAAATTTGTAAAGAATGACAGGACATTTTCCATCTTTTTTGTACTTTCTTCTAAATATAATAAAATTACCACATAAAGTGAAAAAAGGTTTTCCTTATAAAGATATAGTATATTATTGCACTCAATGTCAATTTCCTGTGTTAGTCCTATAAGTTATTTCTTTTACATGTTTCTATCTAGGTGTCATATCATTCTTTATAAATTTCATTTCTATCCCTTTTATGATTTTTTAGTTTCCTCTTTTAGGAAGTTGTGTTGCGAATTTCACACTCGCTCACAATGAGTAGCGATAGAATTAAACCTAGGATGGGGGATTGGCCGATACCGCTCAATTTTATTCGAGAGGCAGCCTTTACCTCTTTTTCCAGTGGCAGCAATGTTAAGTATGAAGTGTGTTCTTGTCACTTTAAAACCTATATTGCATTTGTTTCTTTTATATGTTTCTATCCATCTTTCCTGTACCTTCTTCCAAATATCAGGCAATTATTACTAAAACAGCTAAACATGCACGGTTTTTAAAATAAGTAGAGTGATGACGTTAATTGGACATTGTTGTGGATTTTAAAGGTTTGTTTATTTTTCAAAGTACCAAATTATGATCTGAGTTTTAGCTTAGTTTGTCTTCCCTATAGCTTTGTCTGTGTAATGCTCTGGTTTGTTTACCAAATAATGTCAAAGCTCAGACAATTAAACGTGTTTCTCCGTTTGGGGTTAACTTCTATTTTCTTTACATTGCCCGAGAATCTTATCTGACAGCTAGAATAAGTTATAATAAGATTCTGGTAGGAAAACCGTATTTAACAGATACAAAAGTTAACAAAACAATCCTAATGAATTCATAGATTAAGTCATGCTACCTGCAATTTTTACTTTTGACAGATAACAATAATTTGATTCAAGTTTAGCACCGGGTCTTACTACTGTTCAGGTTATACGTTTAAGTACTAATTACGCTAATGAGTTAGGAATTGGGAAGGTTTAATTTAGAATTTAGAGGAAGTGAGGCCGCACTTGCATGGAGGGAAGTGGGAAACCATTTAGGACCCCCCCCCCCNNNNCCCCAGTTCACACAACCAAGATTCAAACCTCGATCTCCCCCTCTTCGACAGTCTAACTCAATACGAAACTTGTGTGTTAGCTAACTACAACATCGATGTAGGTTGATATTATCATTAACTTTAAAAATCCTATTATTTAGGCCTAACCTAACTATCCTTTCAGGTTGGCTTCCTTCACTATCACTTACTTTACATTATTGTAGAGTGTTTCTTTCTACACTGTCTTATTATACATTTCCAATCCATTAGGAAGTAATTCATTTTATTTAAAATTATATTACTTTAGTTGGATTGAGTCCCCTATTTTACAAATCTGAATTTTGAATCCAAAACTCCAATTTACCTTTAATTCTCGAATATGAATTGTGGAAATAATTATGAACATAAGAGGATTTATAAATAAAATAGAAATAGTAACTAAATGTTAACATTATTTCGTATAATTTATTCATTATAATATCCATACATTCAGTTAAGTGATAAACTACTGGTTCGAGGCTTGGTTGTTAAACTTGTACTATAATTATAATTGGTTCTGAGCCACCAATAAGCAGTATTAAAGCACTAAAACCAATTTCACTTATATATTTAAAAGTAATATTATTTTAAGAATTTGAGTTTCAACCCAAAACTTTCTCGAATCCTTGAATCTTAAATATCCTTAAGGATTCAAGGGTGACATCCTTAAATATTAGTAATATAGAAAAATGGTATCAATATTGACCGTGAAATAAATGGGGAATTCAAGAGGAAAGTGATTTTATTAGGAAACTAACTGTCAGAATCAGCCACCAGATACGGCTTCTCGCTGACCCGCTTGTCCTCCTTGGCACAAGCTAACAACCACTCGTGGTTCACCACTGGCAGCTTCCACTTAATGGCCGCATTGAATTTTTTGCTGCCCTTTTCTGGGCACACCAAGTGCGTGGCAGCAAATATGTCCTTGGCTGGTTGGTTGGTGCGTGCAAACACTTGCTGGTTCCTGTAAGAGCAAGGTTGGTTAGTGTGCACAGACACTTGCTGGTTCCGGAGGGCAGAAGACATCATCTTCAGATGCCTATTCTATCAAGAAATATTAACTAGGAATACTGATATAGAAAGTATCAAAATAAATCTTAATACCATAATTTTTGACTCAATTGTTGGCTTTAAAATCGCTGAAAGTTCTGGAACCTAAAATCAACCTTAGACATTCAAAATTGTATAGTTTTTCATAATCAGTTTATTTGCCGTTTCATTTAAGTGCAAACAAATTGTAAATGTGCTCATCATCACTTTTATGTTCTAACAATTTTCCACAGGTTAAGCTTTGTTGTTGTATTTTTACTATTTACACAGTTTATATGTATTTTTTACTAATACATTAGAGTACTTAGCTCTAGAGAGAAGTTTCAAAACATGAAATAAATAAAATGATAGAATATTAGGAAAATGGTAAAGCACAAATAAAACTAAAAACACTAACACATATTTACACACTTCAATATTTCGATGCTATTATAGCATCCTCCTCAGGAACTAGTAGTAATTTCATACATATTATTTCAAAACATGAAATAGTAACGGTTGAGAAATTCGAATCGACGATTGGAAAATCGAGACTAAAACTTACAAATTGGGATTAAGAATACTAAATCACGGCTTCTCTTAAGTAACAAATGAACTACTACAGTGGTCCTAACTTTTTCTAGTAATCATAAGATTCAAAATTATCTGTCATACGCGAAGGACCAACAAGAGATAGACTGCAGTGATAAAGCTTCTGCATTGGTGATGGTGGTCTGGAAGGAATGAGAAGCGTCGGTGTAAGTTTGCTCCAGATAGATATTTGTTTGACCCACAAATGAACAAAAGTAAGCTTTAACTTGACTCAATTGCTAACAGAATTGNTCTCAAAAAAAAAAAAAAGAAGCTATAAGCAATTTTCACATGAGTTCCTAAAAATACAGAGGTAGCTACAATCAATTATTTCTTTGAAGACTCGCCAATAAGGCTAGTTGAAACATAAAGTGTTTTTGGTGGGTTAATTACTTACATGGCTTCTAATAATTCCATGACCTCCATAATGAACTATCTTTCCCTGACACAAGACTAGATGGGACAATAAGTGTTGTTGGTGGGTTAATAACTCACATGGCTCCTAGTGTCTCCACAGCCTTCATAAGGAATTAACTTTCCCTGACACAAAGCCTGTTAGAACAATAAGGGTTATTGGTGGGTTAATAACTCACATGGCTCCTGATGCCTCCACAGCCTCCATAAGGACTTAGCTTTCCCTGACACAAGACATGTTAGGACAATAAGTGTTATTGGTGGGTTAATAACTCACATGGCTCCTAATGCCTCCACAGCCTCCATAAGGACTTAGCTTTCCCTGACACAAGACCTGTTAGGATAATAAGGGTTAATGGTGGGTTAATAACTCACATGGCTCCTAGTGCCTCCACAGCCTCCATAAGGAATTAGCTTTCCCTGACACAAAACCTGTTAGGACAATAAGGGTTATTGGTGGGTTAATAACTCACATGGCTCCTAATGCCTCCGCGACCTCCATAAGGAATTCTTTCTCCCTGCCGCTGTACGAACTCAGCGTGATAACACAGTCCTTCAGAGGGAGAGAATCAAGGTTAATCTCTATTGGTCGGTGGAAATATTTTATAGGAACCTTGGTCTCTTCTTCTGCACAATCATTCTAAAACAAAACAAAAATTGTTAAATTTTGAAAACAATTTATTTAGTAAGTACAATGAATCCACCAATTTTCTACATAAACATTCTTTCTGTGATGGAATGGACAAACATCTATGGAAGGAACGGAAATTATGTCAAAAGGACTCCATGTTGGGAACTAAGTAACATTCACGTGCAACTTAATGGTTCTCGTGTTTTTAAATGGAAACAATCACAATGTATTTAACAATCTACAAACAACCGGAGAAAACTGCAACATTACACACTATAAAGAGCATCAGTCTACTCTCTTGATCTCAAGACGCTGTCTGTGACAGTAGATGCTTGTCTTTAAAAATACTGTATTTGATCTAAACAATTTCTACTCCAGTATCACTAAGGTAAGTGTGCTGACTATCCTTCCTAATTTTAATACCATACAAAATAAAGGTTAGTCAAAACTTGATCAAGCTTTTCTGGAAGAAGCAAGGGACGGAATTAAAATCAAAAGTTGGTAGGAGCGTCAGAGGAGGTATGTGGGAGTACAAGCAATAAGTGGAAGTGGAAGGATACATACTGGTGAAACCACAGGGTAGCTGAAGCAGTAGAAAAGAAGAATAAAGAATTCAGAAGGAGTTTTAAGAATAAGAATGAGGAAACAAAGGAAGAATATAGGGAAAAGAATAAAAGAGCGAAGCGAGTTGTATGGGAAGCCAGGAAGGGTTAGATACAAAAATAGACGGAAATGCTGGATCGAGACGGGAAAGGAAGTAACAAAGTGTATATGGCAAAGTAAGGAACAGGAAGAGAGAGAAAAGACAAGAAGTTAGAATGATAGATCAAGAAGGAAGAAAATTGATGACATGAGAATAAGAACTATGGATGAGATATTTTAAGAAAATGTTTAACCTGGAAGAAGAAAGGAATAAGAGTGAAACAAAGGAGAAGTAAGGAATATCAGAAGAGGAGGAAAGAATATAGGATGCATTAAAGAGGATGAAACATGGGAAAGCAGAGGGTATGGACTAACTTACAGTAGAAATGATAAGAACAGCAGGTGAAGTAGGTATACAATGGTTATACCATCAAGTCATCAGCAAACATCATGGCATTCATTATTTCATCCCCAAGTTTTCATACTACTTTGTTCATGACCATTCCATTACCATTACATATAGTAATGGTGAAAGAGCACTCCTCCGCTTCACTCCATTTTTTATTTGGAACTACTCAATCCTTCCCCTCTCCATCTTAACACAAATCCTGTTATCCTCATACATGCTTTTCACTCTCAATACAAGCCATCTTTCCACTTCGGCTTCCTTCATTGCTTTCCAAACTTTATCTCTATTCATGCTATCACTAGGCACTAATTCATTTTATTAATCATACATCTGATCTTCAAATGATTCAAGAGGCTTTTTGCTAGTTTTTGACTCATGACTATTTGAATATCCAATTACTAGGGATGTGTGAGTATTTGAAAATTTGAGTTCAAGTCAAGTTTTAGTAGCTGCTCAAAATCAACTCAAAGATTTACAAAATATTGCTTTAAATTACTCAAACTAGAAAAAGGTTTTATGTTTTGATTCAAAGTTAAAAATGCTTACTCACACAACCTACTAAATACTTGTTTAAAGTTAGGAGAAGCCTACCAGCCAAAAGAAGTTGACCTGCTCACTAGCAGTACAGCGAAATTCTCTTGTAACAACTGGCATACTGATAGCATAGGTGGGCGTGTCCTGTTCCTCGGCAACCTTCCCACCAATATGCGTCACCAATTGTACCAACTCTTCCTTCTGACTGGAATCAAACCCTACAATCTCCATCAATACACCTAAAACACACAAAGGGACATTTAAATAGGAACACAGCTAATCATACAATATTTGAATTATATTTATTTTAATCTCACTTTGGTGGTCAAACAATCTTAAGGTTGGTGCACACTCGTCTATATCACATTAGCTCATATCGCTCCACATCAGCCCAGAAAATATTCTTGATTCTAGTTTACCCTTGATAACACCCCCCCCNGCCCCCCCCCCCATCATTTTCATACAAAATAAAGTAGGTAGAAGAGTCAAACAAGGACTTAAATTGTTAATACTCCGAAGAATGCATTGATTAAAGTTTAAATAAGATGGCTTTATAAATACGGTATATAATGTTTAGGGGTCTCAAAAATTAAATCCGAAAGGGCAGCGTGAACTTTGCAGGATCGGCCCACATTGCATTCTCCAAAGAGAATAATTTCAGTTGTTATGTGACGCATGTCGATACAAGCCGGTCACGATTGCTCTAACTCTTGGGTCACATCGCATCGGTTGCTGGACTTAGGTTGTGTTCGCTTAAGCCTATTATCCTTCGACCACACTTCTTGGTCAGACTATCACAAATTCAATCGTGAGTTATGCCTAAAAATGAACGAACAATAGGTAATTTTAATAATAAGATTAAAGTATGGTTTTACATGATATGGATCAAATAATTTTGCATGGTTCTTTGTTTTTTAAGTTAATTTTTTAGATTCATGACATTTTATTTCAGTGCACATTAAAAGCCCTACAAAGTTCTCAATTTTTGCATGATTTATTTATTAGCTCACATTGCATACTCCTGTTTATTTTTTCTGGTAACTACCTCAACATACATGTCTACTACACCTGAAACCTCTTCATAATTAAAGGTATCTATGGCTGCTACTGATCTGGAGCAAGGATGGTAGAGCTGGGCAGGACAATACAGTTATGAGCTGAGCCCATGCAAATAGGAGAGGTGTGCAACAACAAGTCTGCTACACGCACACTTATCTGTATTGATTTGGCTCGTATTGCTCCACACCAGCTCGAATAATATCCTCGAGTCTAATTTATTCAAGTTTTTTGCCATTTTCATCCTAAATAAAGTAGGTTGTTGAGATTTTTAAGACGAATGCTTTAATTAAAGTTTAAATAGGATAACTTTATTAATATATGATGTTTAAGAAGTCTGAAAAATGTAATCCGCACACTTTGCGGCATCGGCTCTCTAAAGTCCGCATCGGATGGCAAATTATTGTAGGGAAAGAATATTTTTCGTTGCGATGAGTGCCAATGTGAGTCGATAAAGTATGTGCCACCTTCCAAATCGCATCGCACCAGCTGCTGG
>CABFVX010000964.1:44266-54952 GCA_902151425.1 Timema shepardi | reverse complement strand
CTCGTTACCCCCCCCCCCTCCCCCCCTGACCACACATGTTGGTTACTCTTATCACAAACACAATGGCTGGTCAGTGTAAGAAAATGACTACAGAAATAAGAGCAAATGTATTAAATAATAATTTGAAAAATAATAATAAATAAGCAAATAATAGGTGTAAACATTTTATTTATTAGACTAAGAGATATATAAAATATTTCTGTATTGTTTCGCAGATGTCTTTCCTACACCAAGTTGCTTATGAGCTTAATAATTAAATTTTAAACTCAAACTTGAAATAAAATAATCCCCTCTATCACTTATTTTGGCAGATAGAGTCTGTTCATGATAGGTTTTTACCTGGATGACAGTTCAAAAATCATATGTTTAGGTTTAGGGTTGCTAAGCTTTGTAAAAGATCACCGTTTTGTTATAGATGTTAAGTTTTTTGATTAAATTTTATATTTTACATTTAAAATAACATACACTTAAGTTTTCTCCCACTTTTTCATTACTTTTAATCATTTCTTCTTACCCAATCCAAAACCATATTTTAAACATAATTAAAATACTTATTCATTTTGTAGTGTTACCTGTGATGTGTAATATAGAGCATAAATTAATACTTTTTAAAAGAGAAAATACTTTGTCATTGTTTGAAAATATAATAAATTATTTTATAATTATTTTATCGTATTTCAAAATATTTAAATGATTAAAATATTTTTATCCACTGTGTGGGTGCATTATTGTAAATAACTTGTTTCCGCCATGTTCAATCACATGGTTTAAATTCGTTGATTGCTGTTTTGAAGCTATTTTCGTTATACCTTTTGTGGAAGTGCTGTGAAAAATAATTTTTTTAAGTGGAATTAAACTATAAATATAAGCTTTGTGTTTGACCTCAAATAAATAAATAATATTGGGCTAAGTTACAGTGGTTAACTATCACATTCATACATTACCATATTTTGTTTTCATTACAGTTACCAAAAGTGACAGATGTCAGCTGTTGGCGTTGGGATACATTATGGACTACTTCTAGTGACCTTTTGAACTGTCATCCAAGTAAGCTTGTGTGTGTGTGTGTGTGTGTGTGTGTGTGCATACAGGAGAGATGGATAGAAACATATAAAAGAAATGAGCACATATGACTTTTACAGTGAAATGAAGAACACAGTTCACACTTTACATTGCTCATTGGACAAAGAGGTAATGGCAGGCAGTAAGACACAATGATAAAAACAATAAAGAAAAAAACATTTATATGAATCCTTGAGTTAATTGAATATATATATATATATATATATATATAGCTTAGATAAAAGTGAATAATAATGATAAAAAATAATTAAACTAATAAGACATACTAAAACTGTAGTAAATAGCCAATGAAGTGGGACTCACCTCCTAGAATGTTTAAATGGCTAGGATCAGCCTCGCTGCCTGAAGATTGACTGAAAGTTGGATCTGGATTATCGTCACACTTGGTTTCCTCACCTAGTGACCCAATAAGATATAATCATATTTAAATCTACCCTGGATAGAAGAAAACTGCAAACAAGGGCTAATTAATAAGCATGGCGATAAAACCTAAAGGTGTTTTGGAAGAAAGGCTTTCCAAAATATTGATTTTAAATGAGGATACATACGACCTTCGAATCCTAGAATAATTTTGTGTATTTGAGGATTCGAGATTCAAAAGACTAATAAATATATTTTTAAAATCATGTGTTAGAATTTGTTGTAAAGCATTTAAACTGCTTTTTCATGAAAAGCTTGATACCCTGAATTGTGGTAAATAAAATAATTGGCGTTCACTAAATAAAAATGTGTGTTTTAGTTTTAAGAATTAACTTGCTTTTTTTAAGTCAAAACTGGTAGAAAAAATCAGTTCCAGGTGTTACAAAAAACCCCAACTGGATTAATTTGATAGCGTTACCAACAAGGTGAAATTTCAATGGAAAAATAATTTGTTTAACAATAAATAAATTTATTAAAAACATTTAAATTTCACCTTTTTGTAACGTTATCACATTAATCCAGTAGTTTTTTTTTGTAACAATCTGCACCATTCTGCTTTTTTTGTAAATTTATCCGACACATGTTTTGGGGAAATATTAGCTTATTTAAACATCGGTTTTATTAACTATTTATCAAAACAATGTAGAAATACTCTACAATAATGTAAAGTGATAGTGAAGGAAGCCAACCTGAAAGGATAGTTAGGTTAAGCCTAAATATAAACAAACACACATTTCTATTTTCTTTCTACACTTTTATACTTCCCACTTCTAAAAACTTACACAGTTGCACACTGTTTTGAATTTTTGGAAATATTTATTTTTCATATGAAGAGACATTAATGAAAAAGTAATATTCCCAAAAAATTCAAACTAATGTGCAACTGTGGAAGTTTTTAGAAGTGGAAAAGTTTAAGAAGACATGTTGAGAGAAGTGTGTTTGTTCCTATCTAGGCCTAACCTAACTATCCTTTCAAGTTGGCTTCCTTCACTATTACTTACTTTACCATTGTACAGTGTTTCTACATTGTCTTGTTATATATTTCCAAACCATCATGCAATTGTTCATTTTACTAACTTTTTTTATAATGGTTAGTGTAATTTTAATATCCTTTTTAAGACTTGAGTATTGACACCATTTTAATTATTTTATATTAGATTTTTATTTGAGTGTTCTTATTTTTAAATGGTGTTTTATAAGTATTATTTATAATTTAAAAACCAATATTTCCTTAACTTTTTTTTTCAAAATTATTTACTATTTATAAAAAATTAGTGTCATTTATCTTTTAAGAACATGTGTTTTAATATACTTTCTAACATTTTAAAATTATGAATATACAATACTCGAACTCGGGAGCTTTTAGAAATACTCGACTTGAAAAAACCCAAGCTTGCAGACCCCAAGAGGGCATTCAGTCTAAACGTCAAGCTCATTTAGTCTGGTTGCTGGTTATAGGGAGGCCTGGGTCCAAAGCTCAGTTGAGCGTTCTGATGGGGTTTTTTCCTTCACTGTTTTCCACTCTCCCTTCATGAAAATTTGGGTTCATTTCCTCTAAATTCTACTATCCTCTTCCCAACTTCCCCAGTGTATCTCAATGTGTCTAGCCTAGATGGGTAAAATGAGACCCGCCAAAGAGAAGTTCGATGCTTAGTCATATTATCAGTGGAGGTACCTGGTTGTGAATGTAGATACTGGTGTATGAGATCTTCTCCTGCTTCTGGTTCAGTTGGCACTACTGGCTTTGGTTTGGAGTCAAGTGGTGGGAAAGTTGGTATTGTTATTTCTTCAGTCTTTTGTAGGAGTGCTACCCCCTGGGAATAATATTCATAACTGTTATCATCCTCAGAAACACTTTCTAGTCTGTGATTGGGTCAGTTTAGTGAAAATCACAAATAACGTTTGGTTCTCGGAAACAAAACTCCGGCTTTGGTAACTACAAAGCTTCACCGATAAAGATATTATGTTAGGTTTGATACCAAAACTCCAGCTTTGATAATCACAAAACTTTGCCAGTAAAAATATTATAATCAAGAACACACCTTTGTGTTCAATTTTTGTCCTTTCTTGCAGTTAGGTATATTGAGTGACTTGCCTCCTCCCTACCCTTCCCCTTAAACACTCACCTTCTTACTAAGTGGTGAGGGAGGTTCGACAGGAGGTGGCCTGTGTTCAAAGAAAGAGAACTGCTCCTCAGACGCAGCACAGCGTTGCTTGATGCTCTCCAACAGCCATGACACTGTCACAACATGTGGCCTGCAACAACAGTGCACAGGCCAGCATCTACAACAGGTCACATCCTCACCACAAAAAGTGTCACAGTCTTACACTAGCACTTAAAAAAAATTGTAAATATCTTTCCAAAAATAAATAATAACAATTTGTAAAATTGTCAAATCATTCCTAAATGTGCCTTATTCTTGTTTATTCTCGCTGGTTAAGGTGTAAAAAAAACCCAGCCAATTTAAAAAATATATTTTTCCCCTTCATAGCGACAGCATATCTACAAAAATAATAATAATAATCATCACTTACCTGTGGAAGAAAGAAAGAGTCCTACTGTCGACACAAAAGATGCACCTAGATGGGGAAACAGGTATCCTAAAGTAGAAACAAAGGATTCACCTACCTGTGAGTAGCTCTCGTGAGCTGTTTCATGTCTTCACTGACAAACTTGCCGATGATAACATGTGTGAGGGAATCAGAGATTTCATTGAATCTTGTCGCTCCTCCTCCATTTAACACTCTACGTAGCTTCTCTGTTTGATCTGGGTTGAATCCACTCAAATACACCTTAAATAATACAATGGATCAAAACTATTTTTAAAATATTTATTGTGAACTATGTTACTAGGCATAAGCCCTAGAATCCTTAAAGACATTTTAGATTTTAAGACGCATGAAAAAGTGTTGTTTCTTTTTAATACCATGTTTATTACCTGTTCAGGTGATACGAATAATGTACTAATTATGCTAATGTGTTAGGGATGAGGAAGTTTAAAATTAAAGGAAGTGTACCAGCATCTGCATGGAGGATGAGTAGAAAACCGTTTATGAAAAACACCACCCTTAGTAAATCCAACCAGGATTCAAACCCTGATCTCCCTGTCGTCAGCAGTCCAGTTTATTGTAAGAGTGATGCCTTATACCAGGTGTTGGCAACTGGTTGATCATGACAATTTTCAGTCGATCAAATGAGAAAGCTACATTGTCATTAATAGTTGATTTTTTTTTTAGTCTTCTAACTCTTAACCCTTTGAGTGCCAAGAGAAATGACAAAACAAAAATGTAAACATTCCAAACTATTTTGCTGAATAATACAGGATTTTGTTTAAATTAAAACAAAAACTGTTTTATTTAAGATTAACTTTTAAGCTTTGAAAATTTAAATAGCTCAAAATAGAATAAATCACTGAAAACAACATAAAAAACTGAGTAAATAACAAAATTTACAAAAAAACTAACTTTAGATTTTACGCTAAAATTGGGTTATGCATAGCAACTGTTTCAGTGACCATCAACTTTAGCAGGGTTATATTAGAATAAAGTAAAAAATAAATAATTGGCTTGGAATCAGAAGGGGAGGCTGGGTGGGGTTACTTCAAACCTGGTACTTCTGCATAAGCATGAAAAGGTTGTGGTGGATTATCCTGATCTTCAAGATTTATTTCATCCCAAGAGGAACCACTAGTATTCACACTCGTGTTATTAATGACAGCTGCCACTTCTACTTGATCCGATCTTTCACTCTCACTTGAATATAATTCCGGTTAAGTTTCATTATTTACCAATTCAGAATCACTAGCAAATTGATCATTCTCGCTAGAGCTACCAATAAATATTGCAAGTATTTCTGTGTCTTGAATCACAGCTTTCCTATTAGTAGCCATGTTTAAGAACAAGGCCAAAGATAAAACTCATTAAGTTAGAAAATAATTTTCATGTTCAATATATCGAAACTCTTAAGTGCAAATACAAATAAAAGTAGCTTAAACTATGTGAATGCAGTGGAAATAAAATCAACCGTATCTGTTGACTTAACTCTGAGCTAAGAGCTAAAAACATAGGATCGCTATGAATGAGGTTGGGAATTTTAGTAAATATTTTATGCATTGCTCTGAGCGACGTTAGCACTCAAAAGGGTTAAATATAGCAAGTATTTTTAAATAATATTTGAGTAACCAAAATTACCTTGATCAATCATAATCTGTAATTTTGTATTATTATTAGCACCGCGTCTTACTACCCATTCGGGTTGTATGCACTTATGCTAATGTGTAATGGTAGGGTAATTGTGAGATGAAATGAAATACCTACAGTTTAACGGTGGAGGCCTGACATTCCACACATTCACAAGTTGTGATTATTACACGTCTTGTCAGTGCTTAACCCACTTTGGTGAGTATGAACGTATATTTACGTTCATTTTGTTATGGCTTCCTAGGAGTATGCACGTAAATATACGTTTTCATGTTTGTCTAAATTAGTATGGCCGTAAATAAACGTTCAGCCATGTTAATGATCTGCTGCTATCTATGTTATGTTAAAGAAACTATTTTTAGACATTTACTAGTTTATATATTTGCTAATAGATGACTCTACTGTCCTTTACACAAAACGGGGGACGTTCTTCTTATCATAAACACCTGGTTGACTAACTCGATGTTTATTTTAGAAGTTGTGTTTCCACATGATTTATTTGTGACCGTTTTTTTGCTGTGTCATTGTTTATAAAGTTAGTGGCCGCTATGAACATTCATGTTTATACCTTAGTTTATATTACTGTTTTATTTATGGAGGTAAACTCACTACATTTATAAATAAAGGTAGTTGCCACGCTCGGAAGTGTATAATCCTATTATAGTTTTATATTGTTGTATTTATCATGGCATTTTCACGCAAAAGACGAATGCTCACAGAAAAAGAGTTGAATGAAATAATTTCAAATTGGGAATCCGCGAGTGATATGAGTTACATAAATGACAGTGATGATGGAGTTTCATCTAGTTCATCTGAGCGGGAACCTGAACATGAAGTTGATCCCAATAACAATATGACACAAATACAGGTGAGAGCAGATGTTCAGCCAACAATGCATGACACATTTCGGTGGCAAAATAACGCCAATTTTCACAGCCAAAGCGGAAAGACACTATGTGGATGTGTGTGGAATGTGATGTAGGGCTTTGCATCCATCCATGCTTCACCACATTTCACACAAAAACAAATTTTTAAACTCTCTGAATGGTATTTGAAATGGTAAGTTTTTCCCTAGATATAATTTTTTTAAATTTTATAACTACTTTGGAAACTGCAATACATAATTTTAAAATTAATATGAAAAAATAAGAATATATTTAATTTGTCACTAAAAACCTCACTCCACAGGGATATTGTATTATATTAAAACTATACTCACCAAAGGGTTAAGGAATGGTTTGGCAATCAGATAAATCTGTGCCGGGACCAAGGATTGAATAACTTACCCATAGTCCGCCAGGTCACCTGTAATTTTTTAATATATTTAAATAGTTTAATAGAAAATGTGATCTTTATTTATCCCTTTTTTTCTGTAAATTTAAAGAATAAATATAAAGTGTAGGGAGTGGGTGGTAATCAAATGTAGGGTGGAGAAACAATGGGTGATTGCGGGACCTTTGATAATGCTATAGGTCAATCGTGGCCCAAAAAAAGTTACTGACCCCAGCTTTAGGTCACCCGACCATCGAAGCAGGCTTCTATGAATTTTAATTTTTTTTAAATTTTTAATCAAATCCTACAGTGCTAGTTGTTTGTTAGTGGCTTAACGCAACATAATTACAGCACAAACCTAACAACTATTCTCCATATAAGTAATTTACCACTTGAATGTATTTTAGAAAAAAATGTCTAAATACTAGAGATGAGTCAAATACATCATTTTACGAATCTGAATCTTCATTATACCTTCAAATCCTGAATTCAAATCTGAATCTTGTAAAAATTATGAACATAAGAAGAAATAGGAATATGAATGGGCCCTCAAGTTTTCAAATCCTTCAATCTCTCATATCCTTAAGGGAATTTTAGGTTCTAGGAATACGAGACTCAAATCATGAAAGAAAGAAAAAATGTTTTCAATTCCAGTGAAATTTGTTTCATTGTTCGTTTATTGATGGTTCATAACCAATTATACGGTAACATAGGATGAACTTAACAACCAGGCCCCTGACCAGTAATTTAACACTGAACTGAATGTATGAATGTTATAATGAGTGGATTATAAGAAATACTGTTAACATTTAGTTACTATTATATTTTCTATTACATTTATCTTTCCTCTTACGTTCATAATTTTTTCCAAGATTCGGATTTTGATTCAAGATTCAAAGGTTCATAAAATATTATATTATATTTGTAAGAAGGTACAGGAAAGGTGGATAGAAACATATAAAAGGGGGACAAACACAATATGGCCTTTACAATGAAAAGAAGAACACAGTTCACTCTTTACACTGCTGCCAATGGACAAAGAGGTAATGGATGTCTCTTAAAGAAAATTGATCGTCACCGCCCAATCCCCCGACCTAGGTTTCATTCTGTCGGAACTCATCAGGGAGGAGTGTGAAACGCGCATCGCAACTTCCTAAAAGAGAAAACCAAAAACACAAAAGAGGAGAAAAAAAGTAAAATGGTAAAGATTCATAAAATAGTGAATTCGACCCAACTATAAATAGGAATAACATATTTATCTGAATCCAAGATGGGGTTTTTACCCCCAAATTTGTAGATTCAAACTCTAGGGGTTGTCTTAAAATCGTAGACAAGAGATTGGGTTACATCAAAAAGTATCTTTTTGCATCTTTATTTAATATTGATTAGCGCCTGCCTTTTTTTTACAAATTTTATCGATTTTCACGGATTTTAAAGGTATAACACAGATCACATGTTTGGTTATTTTCATGGATTTTTAGTTGTTTTTTTTAGGTTATCATTAAGAATTACTAGTTAGTTGTGGCCCGATACTGATACTCAGATTCCTCGATATCTATAGTATCGACTGGTATCGCAATAATCAATATTATATGCTTAAAATCTTGTTACCACTCTTTGGTGTTCAAAATGGTTCTCCTCAAATGGATTGGAGGATAGTGAAGGGCATAATCAAATTGAATTTTATTTTGTTGAGCTATTTTTGATTACTTTTCCAATCACTTCCACAAGATATTAAAAATTCAGCCATTCAGGATTATATAAATAGATTTTAAAACAAATAATAATTATCAAATTGTACATTTATACATTCAGGACAAGTTTGAGAAAGATCTAGAAAGGCATATGGGAAACGAGTGTCATATAATGATGGGCGATTTGAATGCAAACTTACGAAAAGGGAGAGTAGAGTTTGAGGTGTTAGGGAAGGAAGGATGGGGAGAGACACATGTGGAGGGTTGAAGGCTTTTGGAGTTAAGTGCAAGATATAAAATCAAAGTGGCAAACAGCTAGCTTAAGAAGGAAGGCGTAAATCATAAGATCACTAGAAATAGTTGGGATGGAGAGCAAAAGTCGGTGATAGACTACTTTATCATGGATGAAGAAATGATAAGGCAGATCTTAAACATCAGATAATACCAAGTGTGTCCTTAGATAGTGATCACAGGTTGTTGGTGGCAGACATAAAGAGATGGGAATGTAGGAGGAAGGTAGTAAGATAAGAAATAAGAATAAGAGTGTGGATGCTAAATAATGAAGAGAAAGAGGGCTGCACCTAAGAAAGAGAAGAAGCTTAATGCACAAGAATGAGATGAAAAGTATAGAGTTTGGATGGGAATATTTTGGTGAGAGCTTCATAGGAAGTATGTGGGAGGATAAGAAGAGGAAATGGAAGGAAACACCCTGGTAAAACAACAGGATGAAGAAAGATGTGTAAGAAAATAATAAAACATTCAAAAGGGGTTTTAAAAATGGGAATGAGGAAACAGGAAGAATATAATAAGAAAAGAGCGAAGCGAGTGGTATGGGAAAGCATGGAGGATTTTATACAAAAATGGACAGAAATTATGTAACAGGACATGGAAGGAAGTAAAAAGGTGTTATATAGCCGGGTAAAAAACAGGAGGAGAAAGATAAAACAAGCAGTTAGCTTGATGGATGGGGAAGGAAGGATGTTGAAAACAGAGGAGCAGGGAGAAATAGCAGAAGAAGAGGAAAGGGGTCCAACATGAAAAGAGGTGCAGGATGCGTTGAAGAGGATGAAACAAGGATAAGCACAAGGTGTGGACGAACTGAATTTAGAAATGCTAAGAGCTGCAGGTGAAGTATGTACACAATGGTTATGCAGGGTGCTGAGAGTGGATGGAAGGAGAAAAAGGTACCGGAAGACTGGAAAAAGGGAATAATAGTACTAATTTTTTTAAAAGGAGACAGCAACAGGAGTATGAATTATAGAAGGATAACGCTAATGTGTCACTGTACAAAAATATATGGGAAGATACTGGAAAAGAGAATAAGAAATATAATGAAAGGAAGATGGAGAGAGAAACAACACAGATTTAGGGAAAAGCAGTCTACAATAGACTTAATCTTGCCCCTACAACAGTTTATGAAAAGGTATAAATTTGGCAAGGAGTTGGCAATGGTATTTATGGATGTGGAGAAGGCATATGATAACGTGAATGAAAATAAAGTTTGGAAAGAGATGGAGGAGACCCAAGTGGAAAGAAGAGTTAATATTTAGCACAGCGTCTTACTACCCGTTCGGGTTATACACTTAAAGTACTAATTACTCTAATGGATTAGGGATTGGGGAGGTTTAATAGAGGAAGTGAACCCGCATTTGCGTGGAGGGAGAGTGGAAAACATTTAGGAAAAACCACCCCCAGTTCACCTGACCGAGATTCGAACCTCGATCTCCCCGTCCTCAGCGGTCGAGCTCAACACGACAAGCGCGTTAGCCAACTAAGCCACCGAGGCGGGTGAAAGAAAAGTTGTAATGAAAGTGAAAAGTATGTATGAGGATAAGAGGAGATGTGTTAAGATGGAAAGTGTAAGGACGGAGTGGTTCCAAATAAAAAATAGAATGATGCAGAGGAGTTCTCTTTCCCCATTAATCTTTGTAATATAAATGGTCATGAACAAAGTGGCAGAAAAACCTGGGTGGGATAAATGAAAGCCATGATGTTTGCTGATGACTTGATGGTATGT
>CABFVX010000964.1:0-44259 GCA_902151425.1 Timema shepardi | reverse complement strand
AAGAGGAAGTACAGGAACAGCTATAGAAATGCAATGGGGACGTGAAAGAGTGTGGAATAAAATTTATCATGGCAAAGTGTGAAGTGAGCCATGACCAATGAAGAGGATAAGGCCTAGTAAAGATAAAAAGTTTGAATGAATGAGTAGAGCTAAGAAAAGTACAGAACGTAAAATATCTTGGAAGCATGGTTGAGGCGAAAGGTGGGAGTAGAAGGATCTAACAAGAAGTGGACCGCATTTAGAGTTTTTCTATAGGTGTTTAAGAGACCTGCTATAGAGAAGGGAAATCCCCTTGAAGTATAAGGAAGTTTTATACAGGGCATACCTTGTACTTATTCTCACATATGCAGAAGAAACATGTACAATGAATGTAAGGGAGACTAGGAAAGTGGAGGCCATGGGAAGGAAGTTTGTGAGGGACATGTTAGCTGTCACAAGGAGAAACATAGTTAGGACTGAAGTTATCTGGAAAATAGTGGGGGTACAGGGCATGAGATATTAGAGGACACAAAACTAAGATGGTAAAGGGCATGTAATGAGGATGGAGTAGGAGAGTATGCCAAGCAGATAAAAGAAGGTGTGCAAGTGAAAGTAGAAGACTGGAAGCAATTAAAGAAGGAAGAATGGTGGAAGAATAGAGGAAGATGGAGGCATTTTACTAAATTGACCTGGCCAAAGGTTGGAAACAATTTATGATTATGATAATGATGATAATAATAATAATAATAATTCTGATTTAAATGTTAAATTAATGGTTTGGGGTCTAGTTACAAACAACTAAAGAATCACCCAATTAAATCGCCAAGCAGTCTAAGCTTTCACTCTTCTATTAGACTTGCCTGCTCATGACGGAAAGATCGGGGTTCAAATCTTGGTTGGGTCTAGTGAGGGTGGTTTTTTCTAAAGTACTCTCATTCTCCTTCCATACATAAGTGGATAAACTACCTCTAAAATGCTTCCTTTTTCATCCCAAAGCCCAAGAGAGTAATTAATTATCATACATACATATAATCTGAACAGGTAGTAGAATGTGGTGGTAAAAAGAACTAATGAATCAAGGTAAAAATATTCATAGCCATGTGGGAAATTTGAATTTTTATGCTTATTGTTTTTTCTAAGATTCATATTAGACCCATCTGTGAGAATAAGTGACCAATATGGTGTTGCACCCACCTTACAGCCATCAAGAAAAGATCCAGCCATTTTGGCTTCCATTATATCCAGCTTCTCCAATAGTTCCAGATATTCCCACTCCCCTGAAATAAAACACAAGATGGTTGCATGAGTTGTGCAAAGATTTGACTATGCTTCGTCAGAAAGTTAACTTGTCAAGATACTACATAATAGGGTGAATTTTGCTAATTGTCTCCAATTAAAGAATTAGTGGTCATCAAAGTCCAGGGTGATATTGTGATGATGGTTCTGAAACATGATAATTATTACTTTGTGTGTACCATTACTAAAAAAATTTTGAGTCTAGAGATATTTTAGTTGTTGTCTGGACTCAAGTTTCCTAAAACTCACAAATGTGCTTCAATAAGGTATTATTTTAAAACCAATTTCTTCAATCTTTTCTTGTGTCTAATTAATATATATATTTATTCAATTTATAAGGGTGTGAAATGTCTACTTTTTAAATTAGGAGTGAACTCAAATCGAATATATGAAATATTCTTTAAGCTAAATGGAAGTTCGAATAATTTTAGTTAGCTTTTTAAGATGGAAAATATTATATTGTGGTTATTTATGCCTATATAGCTTTATGCACTAAAATTACTTGAAATTGTTTTATTGAATAAATGTTTGTAATGTTTAGTTTTAAAATGATAAAATAAAATATTATCACAACCTACAAGTCAAATAAGTCATTCAGTTTTTTTCCCCATATTAATATTAATTTTTAAACCATACAAGAGCTCAGAATGGGGTTTAATTGACCATACATTTGAATATTTTAGTTCTCAATATTTTTATTGATGAAGCTTTATAATTGTCAAAGATTTAATTTTTTTTTCTGAGTAAAGTTGGCATTTTTTTCGGAGCTAAGTCAAAGTTTTTAAGCTTCACACATCCCTAGCATACAAATATATTAAATTTAGTTAAAAACATTTTTCACACTAACTATCATTCTTCAATATGTATGTATGTACCTAAGGTTTATGTCTGTATCTATTACAAAAATTGGTGACCTGGTGGTCTAGGGGTAAGGTGTCAGACTTCTATGCTGGCGGCCGGGGTTCAATCCTCGGTCCCGGCACAGATNAAGGGCAGGGGAACATGTACAATAAAGTAACGAGGGCAAGAAAAAAAAAGATTAAATTGCAGAAGAGCGTTAGGACCACATAAACATTGATAGGCCTCCACTTGGACCTATTCAATAATTTGTCGTAGGTGACCTGGTGGTCTAGGGGTAAGGTGTCAGACTTCTATGCTGGCGGCCGGGGTTCGATCCCCGGTCCCGGCAAAGATTTATCTGATTACCAAACCCTTCCTTCACCTCTGACAAGACATCTTGTGAATGTGAGGAATGCCAGGTCTCCACCGTGGTTCGGATCCCACGTTAAACTGTAGGTCCTCCATTTCATCTCACAATCACCCTACCATTACACATTAGCGTAAGTGCGTACAACCCGAACGGGTAGTAAGACGCGGTGCTAATAATAATAATATTACAAAAATTACAGATGAAACAAAGTAAGTACAAATATAATTCTAGATTACTGTAACTCGACTAAGACTCAATGTTTTCCTCAAACTTAACAGGAAGTGAAGACTACCCACTTGGCACATTCCTAATATTTAAAAACTATTTCAATTGTTATAATTTTGGTATTGGTGAGAATATAAGATGAAACTAGTCTTAACCCCACACCTGATCTCTTTGCTACCAAGTCCTTGGTACATGTAGAAACCTGGTTAATTACGCTCATCTCGGCAGACACACTCATGTTGATTGTCTCGTCAATGTGAGTCAGATTGTCTGGCTTTTCCCCAAACACAGAGCTCACCGACGAGAAGTCTGGATTGAATTCTGCAGGAAAAAAAAGTAATCCAGCCAAGGAATTAAAAATTAGTTATAAGGATACTACAGATCCTTAAAGATAGCCAGGATTCAAGAATAACAAAAATTAGTTTCTATATTTTAAAAAATAAAAAAATAAATTTCAAATCTGAAATTTTTAGAGCTATTATGATGCTTAATGGTTGTACAGCCCTCCATAATTATTGGACACTGCAAACAACTAGAACCCAAACCATTAATTAAGCACTAATCTGAATGTACTTTTATTTTCATCACCTCATCACACAACTTGTTTGGTTTATATACACATATGTACTAATTACACTAATGTGTTGGGTATAAGGAAGGTTGAATTTAGATTAAGTTTACCCACATTTGTGTGGAGGGAGGGTGTAACAAAATTTGAGAAAAAACTCCCTCAGTTCACCTGACCAGGATTTGAACACTGATCTCCCATCATCAGCAAGCCAATATATTGCAAGTGTGACACCTTAGACAAGGACTATTCAATTAGTTATCCAAGCCGGTCACTCCAAAAAATCATAATATATGGTGGGCCAGACATTTAATTCAACGCATCTCCAAAAATACAGTAGTTGGGCTTTCAATCTGCGGGCTAATCTGCAGAGCTTGGCTGGTCGGATGTGGCCCATGGGCCACCAATTGAATATCCCTGCCTTAGACCATTCAAACATGAAAATAGGTGAATGTAAATTCATATTATAATTCAATAGCAATATTATGTTAGAAAATGGAGGCCATGGGTATGATTAGGAATGAAGATTTAATATCAAGAGTTGGGGTAAATGAGATAATTGAGGAAGCAAGGTTGAGATGGTATGGACACGTAATGAGGGTGGAAGGGGAGATAATTCCAAGAAGATTATAATGATATCGCCCCAAGATGAAGCACCAATTATAGTGGTACCGGAGTTTTATGATGACTCGTGCATACCTTGCTATGCACTTGTACATGGTTAAGTGATCTAATATAATATATATATATGATCTAATTATATGTAATTCTTACTCTTATGAAATGAGTAAAACTTTTAACCTTGCAAAGGATTTATTTAGATGATTACACCTTCGGTACTGTAGATTTGATATTGAAGTGATACAGTTTTTGTTAATTTACAGATTGACTCGGAGAATCAGATATATGGAGTTCAAAATTATGTTTTTTGTCAAGATTGTTATTTTTCTGTGTGGATTTATATGCACAAGCTGTTTATATATGACCTAACCCTTGCTTCTTGGACCCCTTGTCTCCAGTGTCAAAACCAACTAATGGGAGAACTCACAGCAACCTGATTTTGTGAAGGCTAGCTTCCCATTGGGTAAAGGGAGCCAGCATGTCACATGATTTTCAAATACAACACAGTTGGTCTCTTAACGAAATAACCTTTTAAAATGCAATACATTGAAATTATTTCTGAAAACTCGTGATTTTCCATCTATGAAGTATTAAAAGGAAATTTACAAACAGTTATTTAAAGAAAAAATACTCTTCATCCATGACTTTTTGTATATATGAGAGCGGTCCTAAAAAGTTTCATTACAAGATTAATGGATATGAAGTATTTAGGGAAGAGACGGCAAGGGAGACGAAGGAAGAAATGGGAGGAACAGATAGCATCAAGTGTGCAGCAAGTGTGAGAGGAGAGTGGAAGAGAATGTAGAAGAAGAATGGTGGAAGGAGGGTTTTTTTAGTCACAGGCTGGAAATAGTTTATGATGATGAAGATAATTATGTTATTGTTTAATTGTGATTTATATTTCCTATAGCAACTAAAGAATTAATATGAACAAAATTAAAAATGTAAAGAGAGAAAAGTCATACAATTTGAGATTCATATATAGGTAAAATTATTCAAATTCAAAAATAATAGTTTGGCTCATTTTTGATTACATTTTTTATAGAGGTAAAAATAAAAAATACTGTGCAAAAAATGTAATTGACAAATTCTCTCCTATTAGGTCACTTCTCTTTTTGATTGCTCTACAGTCCAAATCTCATTTACTTTACAAATATTTCTGATTGAAAATTTCCTTTCACTCAACTCTTCTTTAATTTTAGTATTTCTATTGCACCTACACCTGTAACCACCCCCTCAACTACAAATATGCTGACTGCTTAGTAATTCTGTCTCACCACAAAGAGGCTGATTGTTAAGTAACTCCCTCTGACCACAAAGAGGCTGACTAAAAAGTAACTTTTTTTCACCACAAATATGCTGACTGATAAGTGACTTCCTTTTTCCACAAAGAGGATGACTGATAGCTAATAAGTAATTCCTTCTTACCACAAATAGGCTAACTGATAAGGTAGGCCTACTCCTTCCCACCATAAAGAAGCTGACTGATAAGTCATTTCCTCTCACCACAAATAGGCTAACTGATAAGGTACTCCTTCCTACCATAAAGAAGCTGACTGATAAATCATTTCCTCTCACCACAAAGAGGCTGACTGATACGTCATTCCCTCTCACCACAAAAAAGTTGACACTCACTACTCTCGTCGTTGACAAACGTGGAACATGCATTAGGGGTGATGACATAGTACTCAAAAGGCATTATCTCTCCTTCCTTGACAGAATCATAGAGCCACTCTGGGTTCAATGATGATATGTTGTTCTCTTGTGCACACTTGAACTTCTCTCCCTTGGGGTTTCGCACCAGTAACAGGTTGGTATGCGTCGTGTCAAGTATGCCTTGATATTTTCCACCTGTTGGGACAAAACACAAATGTATATAAACCAGATCATCAAATTTTTGCTATGGAGAAGCAAACAGGAGTGCAATGAACCTATAGTGCGAGTTTCTTATATTGTAATTTCAATTTATTTTATTATAATGCTGGCCAACAGTCATGAGACCTATGACATGCCAGCATTGAAAAGTACTCAAGTACCTTACAAGCATGTAAAATAACAAAATAAATAATCATAGCTAAATAATGATATATACTGATGATTCATTAAAAAAAATGATAGTAAAAATAATAAAATAACAATAGTAAGAGCATGAGTATTTAAAAAGTAGTTACAATAAGCAAACAAATAAAGCAGAATAGTGTAAATTTAATTTTTTTTAAGGCAGAACCTCTACAGGGAAAATTACTGATAAGAGAGTTCCTTAAATAACGTTCTGAGTTTAGTTTTTTTTTTATGATTAAAGTTGAATTCAACGAATCCAGAATTTGTGCTGTGGATACAATGAACTATAGGGCACACCTTGTAAGAGTTATTGAGTAAAAATAATTTTGGATTATGAGAGGCTTAAGAAGGGACATGAATACCTACATGATCAAGGTCAAATTTACAAGAAATTTTTATATTGAAAATATTAAAAACAAAAAGAGTAGCACAATAAAGTCTATGTGAGAAGAGCGTATAGAGCCCTAGGAGGTTTCAAATTCTGTCATAATCATAATAAATCCGGTTAGTAAATAAATAAATAAATAAAAGTTTTCCAAGTAAAAGATTGAGATTTGGTCTTAGATTTATTAATGGACATTCCATTTTCAAGAGACCACTATAAAATACAATTAATATATTTTTTAAGTCCATACAATCTGCAATTGATTTGATAGTTTTACATCATCCGCAAATAGTAAATAACTAGATGAGTTTAAATATCTATCAATGTCATCAATAAACACATCAAAGCGAAGACAAGTGGTTAAAAATGTGTTGGAGGCTATTTCAATCGCAAATGATCTATCATGCATATAACTGCTAAACCAATTTACATGTGAGTGAGATAGATCAAAATTACTAAGTTTCAAGAAGATAATACTATGATCATAAGTCGAAAGACTTACTTTGGTCAAAATAAATAGCATCAACTTGGTCTTGAGTGGAGAATTGAGGGGCAGCATGCCCCAAAAATAATTATAAATTTGTGACAGTTGATTTATTTTTTAGAAAGTCATGTTGATTTTCTAAGAGTTTATTCTTTAAAGTTTAAGTGGTAAAAAGTATGCTTATGTATTACTTTCTCAAATACTTTAGAAAAAGTATTTAAGAAAGAAATAGGTCTATAATTACCAACATTTGTTTTTCCACCTTTTTTATAAATAGGTATGACCACAAATTGATTCTATGAAAGGGGAAAATTTCATTTTACAAGCTAATCACTAATCAGGGTGTCTACTGCATTGGAGAAA
The DNA here is from genome assembly GCA_902151425.1 of Timema shepardi. Lineage (NCBI taxonomy): Eukaryota > Metazoa > Arthropoda > Insecta > Phasmatodea > Timematidae > Timema > Timema shepardi. The sequence continues at coordinate 37,067 of CABFVX010000964.1, read as the reverse complement.
CAAAAATTAGTGACTTTTGGTGACCTTTTTTTGACACAAAATTCCTTCAGTCAACATTTTAACATTATATAATGCATATCTGAGCATAATGCACTAACACACAACATTAAACTTTATCTAGATGGCAAATGTTAAGCTTATCCTTGGTATCACAATAAAAAACAATCAGGCAACTTGTGGCTAGCACATGGCATCATGGGTAGCGGGTGACTTGACTTTCGACGCACTTGCGTTGTTACAATGCGCAGGAAATTAAAACAACAATATTTTTGTGATTATAAGACTAAAATATTGAAAATTTGTGAATTTTTAGGGACTTTTGTGACCTTTTTTGAAAATAGTAACTTTTTTGTGACTTTGGTGACCCAGTAGACACCCTGCTAATGTTAAAGTGGGCTAACAATGGAATGAAAATCGTGTTACAGGTTTTAACAATAAAGGTTGGAATTCCATCTGTGCCGGCACATCTAGAATTTTGAGGCAGTCTAGATGAAACCTTGCTTTACAAGGAACACCAAATAAATCTTTGGCAGCCAAAAAATGCATGGGAGCGTTTTGAACTAATGTCCTCACCGCCTGGCACATTGAATAAATCAACTTACCAGACCCACAAATAGGCAAACTCACACAAAACAACACTCAGCACACAAAATGGGTTCACTTGTGGAGCTCATTAAAAACACTTTCACTCAGAGCAAGTCTCAAATGACAATTAGACAACAATTCTAATGTTTCTATTCATAATGCACAGTACTTTTAAATTAAAGTGGTTCAATAGAACAACACGTTGCTCTTTTGACAGGTTGTGCCAACTCCAATTTTTCAATTTGAAGTTAAATGGAATCATATTAAATCTTCCCAATGTCAAATAAAGGTTTGAATATTTAAAAAAATGCAAGTGAGGAAAATATATTAATATTTTAAAATATTATATAAATTTTAGCTAGGGGTCTGCGAGTTCACATTTTTTGATTTGATCTTGAGCTAGTTTCTCATGAATTTAAGAATCCAAATCTCCAATTTACCTTAAAATGTCAAATTTCAAACCTGAATCCAAATCTTGGAAAAATTTTAACATAAAAAGAAATATAATAGAATAATATAAAATACAAATAGTAACTAAATTTTAACATTATTTCTTATAATCCATTCATTATAGCATTCGTGCATTCAGTTAAGTGTTATAAAACTGGTCTGGGGTCTGGTTGTTAAGTTCATCCTTTATTATAATAATTGGTTCTGAACTGCCAATAGGCATTATTAGAATTCTTAAACCAATTTTACTTGAATTAAACATTGAAAGAAAGATAGAAGGACAAGGCATTCACACTTACTAGAAAATTGTAAGCCTCAAAGTTCACAATTAAAACAGACAAAAATAAATAATTATGTAATTTTCAGGGTACATCAGGGTCCCCTTCTTCAGCAGAAGAGAGTAAAACCCAGACTGGAATATAGCGGGGGACCACCATTACATTGCATGTGTATTACATCTCATGTCCATTACATCACATTTATGATCAAATACATTGCAGGTCCAACATGTCGCGTTTCCCCCACCTCTATACACACAGCTAACCATACTCTGACACACAACCAATAGGAATGAAGGGGTGTATATATACAATTACATCACATTACAAATACATTGCGCTTCCATTACATTGCGTTTTTCTAGGATAGTGTGCCAGACTCTCAGCTCAGATTCACTCTCACCTCTGACTCTCACTTTGAAGGTGGGGCTGGTTGGAAGGCTAGCGTGCCTGACTCTCCCTCTAAAGGTGGGGCTGGTTGAAATGATAGTGTGCCTGACTATCACCTTTGACTTTCACTTCAAAGGTGGGGCTGGTTGGAGGGATAGTGTGCCTGACTCTCACTTTGAGGTTAGGGTTGATTGCAAGGTTAGTGACCCTGACTCTCACCTCAGATTCTCCCTATGAAGGTAGAGCTGGGTGAAAGGATAGTGTGCCTGACTCTCACTTTGAAGGTGAGGTTGGTTGAGAGAATAGTATAACTTACTAAAAACGTAAATAAACTTCACCATAACCGAGATGCCTAGGCCACTGGATCTACAACACTCCTAAAATAAATACACCACAGTTTTGTTTTTTATTTCTCTGCGAAAAATTGTCTAGATAAACAGGTATATTTTTAATTTGTAAATTATATTATTTTATTATTTAATCTTTGCTTTTCATGGCACCACAGCAATTTGAATTTACAAATCCAAGTCATCAAGATTTTTAAGGATATTAGATTTTTGGCAAGCTAGAAACTCTCCCCCACCCAAGGGGAGACAGATGACCCTTCATTTCTATTGGTTGTATGTCAGAGTAGGATTAGCTGTGTGTAGAGAAGTGGGGGGAATGCCACGGGATGGACCTGCAATGTATTTGTACCAAAAACGCGATGCAATGGACATGGAATGTAATTGTATACACCCTGAAATTATGTAATTTTCAGGGTATATCAGTCTCCTTATTCAACAGAAGAGAGTAAAATACAGACTGGACTATAACAGCATGGCTAGAGTTAGTTCACGGTAACTTAGATTCTGTTGTTGCCTGTTTTTTGATTAAAAAAAGTTTTGGCTTGGATTCTGCAGTTGCCTGTTTAAAGTGTCTTTATTCTTGGTAGATGAAAAGAATGTTGTATTTATATTATATTTAATTATTAATTTGATCATTATCATCATCATCTGTTTTTAACATGTGGACAAGTTAGTTTAATAAAATGCCTCCATCTTTCTCTATCCTTCCACAATTCTTCTTCTTTAGATTTTTTCCATTCTTCTCCTCTCACTTGAACACTTTCTGTTATCTGCTCTACCCATCACTTTTTGGCTTCTCTATATGCTTATATCATCTGTTATTATTGTTTATATATAAATTATATGTTTGAGATAAAGTTCATTGGGCAAAAACAATTTGTAGTAAATAAAATGATAGAATATTAGGAAAATGGTAGAGCACAAATAAAATTAAAAACACTGCCACATATTTACACACACTTCGATCTTTCGATGCTATTATAGCATCTTCCTCAGAAAGTAGTAGTAATTAGACTAAACCGGATGTTGTCTTAAATGATGCCAACTTTATTGGTAGGGATGAAAACTTCTCTGAATGTTTCTCTATTACTATATGGATGATAGGTGGTGCTAGTGTAGTCTCCGAGTTGAAATTAGCAAATATTTAGGTTGGGAAGTTATCTAGACTTTGTGATCCATTGATGTGCCAGTTCCCATCTTCTTAACTGAGACATATTACATTGTGTCTTGTTAAATGATTTTAACACCTACTATACCTCTACTGATTAAGTACTACCCAAGCCTACAAAAAATAAACAAAATATTAGTTTCAGATTTCATATATTGGAAGCATCCAGCCGTACCAACAATATTCTAGAAAAAAAACAGTCCTTGTTTATCAAACAGACTCCATCACTTAGAAAGCTTCTGGTACACCCTAAACTCAAAACTGAAAATGACACAACCTTAATTCAACCACAAGGCTCTCTACCTTGTAAGAAAACAGCTTGCAGAATCTGCCAAATACATCATCCAGCAGACACTTTCTCTAACAACATCACAAACTCCATCCATACCATTAAAGGCAGTCATGCATGTGAGTCCAGTAACCTAATTTACCAACTAGAATGCCAACAATGTACTGCACAATAGGTTGGCCTCACCACTGAAACTCTCTGAAAATGAATCAAAAGGACACCGCCATGACACCAAAATCAAGAATCCAGAAAAAACAGTTTCAGCACACACTTCCACTCATAACCTAAACTTTGAAGACTGTTACACTTTCAAGGTGTTAAATTTAATAATAAAGGAAAGTGATAAAACTAAAGAAAAAGGAAAAATAAACTATTAAGAGTAAATCTGATGAAGAAAGCCCACCTAGGGAAAGAGGAAAAATGTGGGAAGAGTCCAATGCACTAAGGTGACATCTTCTTCCTTTCCTTTCTTNAGAGGAAAAATGTGGGAAGAGTCCAATGCACAAAGGTGACATCTTCTTCCTTTCTTCTGTCTTCTATAGTAGAAGTAGTCACACACACATTTTAACACAAATATCATAATATTTCGGCATTGTTGCCTTTATCAAACACAAAGAAGAAGAAAGTACATAGTACACAAACAATGGATTACTCCATTTTAAATTTTTTTAAAGAAACTGTTAGAAACACATTTTTTCTTTTTAAAAATTTAAAATGGAGTAATCCATTGTTTGTGTACTATATACTTTCTTCTTCTTTGTGTTTGATAAAGGCAAACATGCCGAAATATTATGATATTTGTGTTAAAATGTGTGTGTGACTACATCTACTATAGAAGACAGAAGAAAGGAAGAAGATGTCACCTTTGTGCATTGGACTCTTCCCACATTTTTCCTCTTTCCCTAGGTGGGCTTTCTTCATCAAATTTACTCTTAATAGTTTATTTTTCCTTTTTCTTTAGTTTTATCACTTTCCTTTATTATAAAATTATCTAGCCATTGGGCCACCTCATTTTTAAACATTCAAGGTGTTAAAATCATTTAACAAGACACAATGTAATATGTCTCAGTTAAGAAGATGGGAACTGGCACATCAATGAATCACAAAATATAGAAAACCACCCGACCTAAATATTCGTTAATTTCAACCCAAAGACTACACCAGCACCACCTACCATCCATAAAGTAATATAGAAACATTCAGAGAATTTCAACTCCACTAGAGAAGTTTTCATCCCTACCAATTGAGTTGGTATCAATGAAGACAACATCTTGTTTAGTCTAATTTCTACTATTTATTGAGGAAGATGCTATAATAGCATTGAAATAATGAAGTGACTGTAAATATGTGTTAGGCTTTTTACTTTTATTTGTGCTATACCACGCTCTAGCTCCGCTTTGAGCAATGTACTAATTGTGAATGTACTAAAAACGTCAGTAAACTTGTTGGAATTTTCCCTTCCTCAAATTTCCCCCGAACCTGGTTAGCGTGTTCGGACATATTCTGCACCTCTGTATTAGGCTACTCATTCTGGAACAAGTCCAGAATACAATAACACCACTTTGATCAATAATGAAGCATTTATTAGCTGTATTGGAATAAGATTAAACACCAATGTGTGCACAGCATTATGCTAGTCATTTAATGTTGGTGTATCAAATGTTGTGTATCCAAAAGTGTACTACCGTTATCTGGACTCAATGCCTTTTTTTTAATGAATGCTAATTTGACTTGTATTTACGTAGAGAATAATATCACTTTCAGCATAAAATATAGCTTTTTGTGAAAAATAACATTACTTTCCCCCAAAAAATAAGCTCATCTTTTGCATGTCCCAAACATTATGTCATTCATTACCAAAAACCCAATGCAATGCAAAGAAAGAACCTTTTTCCTCAGAAATTGCAGTCCATTAATATTTTGAGTTTGAATGTATATTTAAACCTTGGTCTAAAGCTCAAAATCTGAGTATTTGGAAATAAATATCATTTTTCAAAATGCTATATAGCAAATGTGATTAAAATATTTTGTCTTAGCTAATAAATCAAGTTATAATCACAATATAATTTAATTAGTTTAGAATTTTGTCATGTTAACATTATTTTGGAGAGTACATAACCGCACAAAGTCACCAAAGTTAAACAAAAATGTGTTTTTTAACTTTCAAAATTGTTATTGGCGAAACTTTATAATTGTTAAAGCCAACATTTTTGAACAAATCAAAGTCGAAGCAAATACAACATTTTTGAAGCTTCACAAGCCCCTAATTTTTAACTATTAATACTTAAATTAGGGTATGAATGCATGTTTGATAACTAACCATTCTTTTCTATGAGTAGCTGGATTGTGTTTTTCTCACTGAGGCGTAAGTTGGTTGAAGTGGCGATTACACCGTGCAATAAAAGGCAGCGGAACTTCTGAAACTCCTCATCTGTAGCGTGTACCTCCCTCTTCAAGCTGGCTTCATACACTTCATTTACCCAGTCTAGTGTCATCAGTTGGACCCCTTTCTTCTTGGAGCCCTAGAATAATAACTGGGGTTGTTGACAAAGTATCGCTACTTTACTAATGTCGACATTTTCCTTTTGATAACAACCATTTTTTTACATGATACATTTATTCAAATTAAGTGATGGTTGTGACAAGAAGTTAAGGCCTAGAAATTCTATGAAGGTGGATATTCAAACAAATATTCAAAAATAGTAAATAGCGGTAAATGTGATCAATGTAGACTTAAAACCTCCAAGAAGAACTGAACTCCAAACTATAATTCATTAATGACCTAAGTTTACTTGGATGACAGCTCAAAAAGTTAATAGAAATAGTCCTTAATATATCCCTACGCCAACATCTGGCATCTCTCACTTTGAATCACTGTAATGAAAACAGATAGTAATGTATGAATGTGATAGTTAACCACAGTAATTTTGGCCAATATTATTTATATATTTATTTGAGGTTGGACACCAAGCTTATTTATAATTTTATTCCACTTAAAAAAATTACTATTCACAGCACTTCCACAAAAGGTTTAACATGACAGAAACAAGTTTTTTGGAATGATGCACCCACGCAGTGAATAAAAATATTTTATTCAGTTAAATATTTCAAAATACGATAAAATATTCATAAAATAATGTATTATATATATAAATGACAAATATTTTCTCTTTTCCAAGTAAATACAATGCTTGTATTATAAGCTATTGCTGTAAGCACTATATTACACATAGTCAATAATGTTCGAACATACTCTAAATGTGCTAACTACCCCACGGCATTGAAATATATTATTTCAGACAGGCGTTATTTATTTTGTATAGGTATTCAATAATTGCATGTATATAGGAAAGATTTTCAGATGAGAAAAGAAAATACTTCTCATTATTTTACTTGCACTCAAATAAAATGAAAAACCTAAACTGTGAAGACTCTGGGAAGGTTGTTGAAAATATCATAGCTATTTATGGAAGTGTACTTAACAATTTTAAAGAGGCTGATTCATGGTATCATTTTGGCAAGTGAAATCAAACATAAAAACAGTGAGTTTGAGTGAACTTCTGGGAAGCAGTGATTGTAAGGATTCGCATCCATTTAAGGCATGAAGAAAGAGCGATTTGTAGAAGACTACGTCTCCATATGTCAAGAATTCAGAAGAGTACATATGATTTGTTGCTGTTTAAAAAAGTATACATTTGAATGGTGTTTGGCTTGGGCTGTAAGAATTACCAACAAAACTATATCTTCTCCAACAATGAAAATGGATTTTATTGTAGATGCCACTTCGATAGCTGTAGCAATAATAAGTACATCTGCATTTTCAACTGCCTGCTTCACTGTAAAGCCTAATTCAATAAGTTTTTTCATCAATAATGTAATGAAACGACTTTTTTTTCGCTCATTAAGAAGAAAATTATTTTATGATTTTGTAGGAACCATTGACTCATCAAGCATTATTAGAGGGGCACGGTCATGTCCTGTCACAATGCCACCTGAGTTGTAGCAGTGAATAGCTTACTATCTATCTACCCCCAGGGGTGCAGAATATTTTCAAAGGTCCAATATTTCCCCAGAACATAACATTTTTTAAAAAATCCAAAAAAACCATAACGCTCAAAATAAAACATTGAATTTTTTATAGAGGCTGAAGGGAATAAGGATTATTACCACTACATAGTTTGGAAAATTCGAATTCAAACATATTTTTAATCATAGTAATTTTAATAGTGCCTAACCTATAAAAACTTTAGTTTCCTCCCATTTCCTTGTGTGCATTACATCTTATTAATTTTGTTGATACCAGCAGGCTTATCGGTACCAACATTTAATTTAACATCTTGATAGTAAGAGGCAATGAAGTGTAATTCCGAGAGGTTTTGGTTTAATTGTTGATTTTCATAGACTTTTCGTTTTATCGTAGACTCGCCACTACTGCAAGGTCATCACTATCAACAACACTAGGGGAAATACTATCGTTATTTACGACTATGAATTTTTCCTGATCACATAATTTAAGTTTTACAAAACTTGCAATACTCCCTTTATCCTTACTTCTAGGTTTTCTTGGGGATTTTTATTAGATACGTGACATTCGAGTTTATAAAGTCTACCACACCATTCACAATAGGCACAGTTGACATAATAAACCTTTGTTTCACTAAACCATCTAATTTTTTTATAAAGATTTATCTATTGTACAAGGTACAAACCCTAATAGGTCCACTAAATACAACAATTTCATGGCTACACAATTATTACAATACACATGTCATGAGTTTAAATAAATTGTGCGCACATCACCGTGTAATTAGGTTGCGATATAAGGGTGACTGAATTCAAAGTACAAACTAAAACAAAACATCGCTCACCCTTCCCTACCCTCCACCGCCTACCCGCCATAGCTACCAAACACCCGCGGTAGGGTAGGTGACTGATGACTCATCACTCAATCACGCCTTTAGCCAGGTTGAATTATTAGATTTTTCCTTTACCCCTTATCTCAACCTCTGACTTTTTATCTAGAACTCTGACACATTATATTAGCCTCTAGACACCACAACTCTTTGTGCTTACGCCGACACTGCCTCACTATGGCACATACGGATAGTGTCAGTGTTGAATGTCATCAGCCTTAGTTTTTCATATAAGTGACACTACCATATAAGAACCAGAATGAACTAAAAATGTCAACAAAATAGTTGGACTTTTGCTGCCCCAAATTTCTCCAGGACTGCTTTAATTCCTCCCGAATCTCGTTCGCGCGTTCGGACACATCCTGCACCCCTAACTACTCCCTGCTCCCTTATGGTATCTTAGATCCTGTCTTACGCTGAGAATATTAGTTTTACATAAAAATTGTTTATAGCATGCATGCTCTTCTTTTTTTAAAAAGGACTCTTTAATCTCTAAAATTAACCAAATTAATATATTTATGTTGTTTTTTTAACTTCAAAGTTTTTTAAAACAGTGAGCGGCACAAGTTCAAGCTTGCAAAACTGATATGTTGTTCAAGACCACAAACTAAACAAAATAACCAATTTGCAACTCTCCAGCATTTTTGTCTGCAAACAGGTTGATTTGTTAGCCTGCCGACTGGACTAGTACATGAGAAAGTAGATAAATCAAGGGTAAGATGATATGGTCATGTAATGAAAATGTTGGAGTACATGAGATGATAGAGAAAGCAAGGGTTAGATGATATGGCCATGTAATGAGGATGGATTAAATGTGATAATAGAGGAAGCAAGAGTGAGATGGTATGGTCATGAGATTAGGAAACGGAGTACATGAAATAATAGAGGAAGCAAGGCTGAGATGGTATGCTCATGTGATGAGGATGTTGAAGTAAATGTGATAATAGAAGCAAGGCTGAGATGGTATGGTCATGTAATGAAGATGGAAAAGGAAATAATTCCAAGGAGAATGATCAAGAATACGTATGTAGGAAAAATACAGCAAAGGAAATTAAAAAAAGAGACGAGAGGAGCAGATAAAATCAAGAGTTTGAGTTAAAGGAGAAGAATGGAGGAGAGTAAGGGAGAAATATGGAGGTATTTTACCAAAGTAATTTGGCCACAACTGTAAACACTTCATGATGATGACATGAAAGACCAATAAAGGTAGTTTTATCAATTATTCATATTGTGTAAAATCGGAGAGGTTACTTACCTGACACTTGCTATTGATAACATGTTTTGTGACAACATGAGTGACACAGTCTCTCAAATTGGTGAAATATACCCCTCCCATGTGTCTGATTTTCGTTATTAGTTTCTCCTATAAAACAAAACATAGGCTGCATTGGTTTTAAGGTCATTCAAACATTAGCAATTGCTTTAATGATTAAAAACCATAGAAAAAGCACTTATATTAGTTTTGTAATAGATATAAGAAAATACATTTATTCATTTTATCAACAAATCCTGAATCTAGAAACCAAATATGAAGCTTAGCAAACATAACTAATTCATTCATTCTTAAGGGGCTATAGAAAAAATAAATTGTATGGTTACTTGTTTGTAAATGATAACAATGATACATTCAGTTAAGAGATAAATTAAAGGTCCGGTTGTTGAGTTAAATCTTATATTTTTATCGGGCTAAGCCACTGATAAGCAAAATAAGAGCTCTAAGACAAATTAAGATTCAATATTTGCTAGTTATTTATCAACGTATCTTACTTCCTGTCCGGGTTATATAAGCCCCATGTAATAATTACACTAATGTGTTAAGTATTAGGCATATTTAATTTAGAGGAAGTGTACTCACGTTTGCATGGGAGGATAGTGAAAAACCATTTAGGAAAATAAACTCAATACACCAGACCTTACAGTTATTGACATTCTAGTCCATCGTGAAAGAGATGCCCTAGACCATACCACCACCGAAGCAGGTAATTTGTTTGTTGAATATCTAATTAATTTTGATCTAGAATTCTCGAATACCCTTAAAGATTTAAAGGATTTGAGCTTTTGAAGTTTCCACTAATAATTTATGTTCAACCCCTGCAAAAAACTATGAACTAGATATAATCAACCAGAAAATTGGTATAAGGTTAGGACATGAATGGATGCCCTACGTTCCCTCAAAATCCTCTCATCCTGTAGTTTGTCAAACAAAGAAATAAAAAGTAAATTATTTAAGAAATAAATAATACTCTTTAGCTCAGCTTAGCCCTTGATAATAAATAATAGCCGGTCTAACCGCTCTAAAGAAACACAAATATTCTCGGTCAAACTTCATAACCAGAGTTTTTGACACAAGTGACCTCATAAATTATAAAGACCAGTGAACCTTCTCTACCAGCAGGGTCCATATCTGATATCAATGAACAAATTATAATTCAATATCACTTTAGACCAAATTTCATACAGAGGGTTTCTAAACAATTCAAACTATTTTTTATGACCACCTCTGTGGTTTTGTGGTCAGAGTTCCTGGCTACAGATCCACAAGTCCCGGGTTCGGTTTCCAGCACTTCCCGGATTTTTTTGTGAATCAGTGAGTCTGGAACGGGGTCAAACTCAGCCTCATGAGGACAAATAAGAAGCTATTTGAATAAATAATTAACAGCTGCAATCTAGAAAACTGCTATAAATGGTTGAAGGGTTTGTTGTGCTCACCACATGACACCCTCTATCCACAAATGTTGGCACTAATTTTGCTAATGGAAGCAACCACTTGGTCGGCATAGCTTGCTTGCGGCATCACAACAGAGTTTTTTTAAATTGTTTTTATAGGTATCGATAATATCTACAGTAGCCCCGTGGCTTCTTTGGTGCTGACTGACAGCTGACAGCTCACTTCTGACAGTCAATATTTAGGTATATACCTAAATGTTGACTGTCAAGTAATATGGTCTTCAGCTGTCACTTTTGATACAGTGGCCCCATGGCTTCTTTGGTGCTGACTGACGACTTTGAAAAGATACCAGACCAAATTATGTATCCCTACGCCGAACCATATGATCTGCAAAACCATGTTTTTAGGTATATACCTAAATGTTGACTGTCAGAAGTGACAGCTGCTAAAAACATGTTTTTGCAGATCATATGGTTCGGCGTAGGGATACATAATTTGGTCTGGTATCTTTTCAAAGTCGTCAGTCAGCACCAAAGAAGCCATGGGGCCACTGTATCAAAAGTGACAGCTGAAGACCATATTACTTGACGCACAAATACGTGAAAGTAGATTTAGCTGTTTCTATAGCTGTCAAATAAGATTCTTCCTATGAAAATTTGACTGTACTATTATTATAAACTCTACTATAATAAGTGTTGTACCTTGGTGCTCTTGTCGAAGCCTGTGGATGTGATAAATAATTTACTCATTGCGGTGGTGAACACTGGTGATGAAGCATCGGGGATTGGCATACCATCCCTAAGACAAGTGATGAGACAGCGGGGCCCTACCATTCTGCTGAACATAACAACAACACTGGTGAAGGCACTACAGATTTAACTGACACTGCTACACAAGTTTTGTTAGTTGATTTCAACCATTTGAAAACATCAAAACTGAAATAATTATTAATGTTCTCCCAATATAATTATCACAGCGGGTTGGGAGCAGTATAATATTTCACATTATCATCAAATTTTATCTGGTCGGCACGCCCATTTTATAGGTTCTGGGGAGTACACTGATTATATTACACTTACAGGATGTTTACTAAGTTGAAGAAACAAAAATTAGTTACTTTTTGCTGACAATTTTTGACAACAAAATTCCTTTTGTAAATGGTTGAACATTATATAATGCACATATATGCATAATGCACTCACAAGCAACATTTAACTTTAACTAGATGGTGAACTTTAAGTTTGTCCTTGGTATCACAGTAGAAACAATCAGGCAACTTGCGGCTAGTGCATGGCATCATGAGTAGTGAGTGGCTCAACATCTGACGCGTTTACGTTGTTATGGTACGCGAGAAATTCAAACAAAAATACGTTTGTGACTTTAAACACAATGATATTGAAAATGTGTGACTTTTCAGGGACTTTCATGACCTTTTTTTGCAATTGTGACTTTTTTGTGACTTTCGTGACCCAGTAGACACCCTGACCTAGTTCAGTGAGCTTAAAGCGTTGAGTTTTAACATTTTTCAACTCATGGCACAATGGGCAAGATGCTTAAATATTTAAGGCAAACCATCAGTTTTTTATGGAGAGATTTTATCGTCAAAAAACATGTGTTAATATTGTGTTTAAAAGCTAATTAGTTAAAATTCTATTAATTGTGTTATTTTTAAAAATAGTGTTGATAATGAATTTAAAAAGGATTTGTTTTACTCCTAACATTTTTTCTTGTTTCTTTATTATCTTCCCCCAAACTCCTGTGGCACACATTTCACCCTTCACCGTACATTGATGTCCTACTACACACAAAATGAAACACACTGGCTTAAAGTAATTAGATAAATGGGGTATTAGTTAATCAGTGTTTTCCTGAGAATTTTTAGAATAATGTATCACCAATTCAAAGTCACTCTCAATGAAGTTGTCACTGGTGTTAATCTGTAAAATTTGACCACAATAATGCAGCTGACGGGTCCAAAAGAAGTTTCACTAGCTCAAAATGGATAATCATAAAACAAGTTAGTTTTTAAGGCTTTTTATTTTTAATAATGATTTAATTATAGGAATACCGATGACAGTATTTAATTGCTGTATGTCGTCAATGAGAAAGTCAAAGCAAACTACTCAAATAAGACCTATAAGAAAATTTAGTCAATGTAGTAAGAGGATACAACTACATCTTGACAAAGAATGGTATATAGCCCTCAAGAGGCTTATATTGTTTAAAAATTATATTTTAACAAATGAGAATGTGTCTAGTGGTTGGCATAACTGATATTAAGCATGAATTAATTTTATGGTCCCTATACAATGGTTCTCAAATTGTGTGGATTCTTATATCATATATTTTTAAGCGTCTCCAAGGTTCAGTGGTCAGAGTTCCTGGCTACAGATCCAGAAGTCCCGGGTTCAATCCCTGGTACTTCCAGATTTTTCTGTGAAGCAGTGGGTCTGGAATGGGGTCAAACTCAGCCTCGTGAGGACAAATGAGGACCTACTTGAATAAAAAAGTAGCAGCTTCAGTCTAGATAATGGAGATCAACGGCCAGAGGGTTCTTTGTGCTAGCAACATGACACCCTCTATTCTCAAAAGTTGGTTTTATTTTTGCCAATAGAAGGAGGCCGCTTGGTCAATATGGCTCGATTGCGGGATGATGCCATGAAGTTACATTTTTAACAACTTTTCTAAATTTGCATTTGTGGGAGTCGCTTGAGAAAATCATTTAAATTGCTAGTCCCTAGGGCCTCCTGATTCCCTAGTAAACTTTGAATTATTCGCAGGTGTTTGCTCAGAACTCGACACCAGATGGGAATGGAGTCAATTATATACAGAATAGGTTTCAGCACTTACTACCGTTCAAGACCGGTTAGAGCTGAGAAAGGAATTTGATAAAGTGCATGCCACTTACACACAACTCTTGACATTAAGAGACTCGAAAAGTTTGCCTGAGAACTCTTGGAACACAAACACATCACAACGAGTTGTCTGTTTGTCAATCAAAGATTCTTCTTTTGCCCACTTGATTGTTAAATGGTGATCTTCGCAAAGCTGTAACCAAAAGAACAACCTATATTGTAGGCTCTTGGGCCTAAGAGAGATGTTGCAACGCTCCTGAGTTCTCTGGAAGTTAGGTAGGAGTGAAGAGAAAATTATTGTGCATAATGACTCTAAAAAAAGTGCACTGAGAAATTAGTTTAGAAGATATGAATTCAAAACAAATTAGACTTAACTTAAAAGCTAATAAAAAAATAATGATTCTAGATTAGAGTCTGAATCCTCTATTTTATGAATATCAGTCTTGCATTCAAATCTTCATTTTACCTTCAAATCCCAAATCTTGAATATGAATCCAAATCTTGGAAAAATTATGAACATAATAAGAAATAGGAAAATAACAAAATAATAGAGGTAGGCCTAGTTACGGTAATTGTTAACATTTTTAGCTAAAATTAATATATTTAGTTAAGTGTTAAATTCATGGTATGGGGTTTAGTCCTTAAGTTTTTCCTACAATTATGTTAGGGTTGAATCACCCATAAGAGTATTAGAGGTCTAAAACCAATTACAACTTCTTTTTTTTTTAAGTCAATACCATATTGAGTTTGGCTTAAATTTTTGCCTAATTCGTTTTTTCATAGTTGCATAGGGGCTGTACATAAACTATGTCACATTTATTGTCTACCCCCTAACCTACCTTTGTCATACAATGTCACAATTCTATGAAACCCCCATCTAATTATTATGCCACAATATCACGCAATCCTCTGCCCCCCATATTTAAATAGTATTTTTAATTGTAGAACCTATATAAGCCTTTTATTGAAACATGTTCGCCAAACTCAAAGATCAAGGTTGATGAGTCAATTTTTGTTCATTTATTTGCGCACACAGACGGGTTTATTAACACAGAACGCAGCCAAATACACTAAATCATAATGTGACATCACATGTCATCTGACTCTCTCTTCTCCCCTCATCATGCTTGGTCCCACCGACTACTACTGACTACTCCCATCCAATATACATAGATAGTATATGAATCGTCTCATACTTTTAGTTAAAAATTCGATAATGAAACGAGTCCAGCATTAAAGATCTTAACACATATTTAAGGTAACTTATTCACACACTTGATAAGTATTAGTGATATTCTTACCTTGTATGCATCTTGCATATCTGGTGTACTTTGTTTTTTTGTTT
This sequence comes from Timema shepardi, assembly GCA_902151425.1. Taxonomy (NCBI): domain Eukaryota; kingdom Metazoa; phylum Arthropoda; class Insecta; order Phasmatodea; family Timematidae; genus Timema; species Timema shepardi. Next base: position 21,779 of record CABFVX010000964.1, on the reverse strand, counting down.
TTCCTTCTGGCAATATAAAGAAAAGTTTGATGTTGTCAACCGAAGCCATTCTGTACAAGATGAGAAACAATCACTAGGAAGGACATGTATTACATTGTATGTAAAAACATGTGTATAAATTTGACTAGGAAATAAACCAAAACATAGCCAGGGTTAGCGCCTAAAAATAAATCTAGTTTACAAACATGCCAAACTTGATATAAAAATCACTTTAAAGATGTCAAAACAAAAACTTTAAAATTAGAAGATGACAGAGAAAACTGAGTCCATTTTAAGAACAAATTAAATTAAATACCAAATACACTCGTTTCGGTGGCCACATGGTCTTAACACGCTACTTTCGGAATAAATTAGACTACTGATGTCCGGGAGATCAAGGATCTAATCTCGCTCGGGTGTAGTGAGGGTGCTTTTCTCAAAATTGTTGTTCACTCTCCTTCTACACAAATGCGGGTTCATTTCCTATAAATATAGCCTCCCTAATCCCTAAAACCATTGGTGTAATTATTAAACAAGCGTATAATGCGAACGGTTATTAGGACGCGGTGCTAAAAACAAAACCATACCAAATACCTACACATAAAAATCTTGGAAGAGAAACTTTAAAATATATATTCAATTAAAATTAATTACCTGTAATTCCTCTCCCCCACTCACCTTAAGTGTATCTAAGTTTAAGCCATTAATTTTTGTAAACTTCTACCGTTTTCACTGCCATGTGACAATAATATCAAATATCATAATTTTAAACTTGCTTTTACTAAAATAATAAGAAATGAAATTGCATGAAGGCCCTAACCTTAAAATATTAAGAATTTAGAATATAAAACTTCCATATTTAATATTAATTTGAATAAAATACTAATAATATAAATAACAAAGAACTCTTTTATTTGTGTATATTTTAGATATTAAACTGTTAGTAATGATAAAAAAATATAATTTTATATAGAACAAATTTGGCGGTTTTTTTAAGATTCCGGTTTAAATAACTGCTGGCATAGATAAAAGTAGATGCTGGCTGCTAAAAAAAAAAATTAATGAAAATATGGTATGATTAAAACTATACTGTCATTTATTTTTCTATAGTTTTGTGTTAATCTTTGTTCCAGAGGTGTCTCAAAATTTGCCGTAGAATAATGGAATTTAAATAATTTTAATATTGGATGTAAATGTACATATATATGCTCTTATTATTATCTATCAATTGATTTGTAAACATATTATGCTATTTTAAGAAATCATATATAATTAAATTATTAATGTTCCTTTTTAACACACCTGTCTATCATTTTATTTTAGTGACGTCTTACATGACCTATTTTTTCTAACCCTACCTACCTTTTAATCCACACACTCTTCCTCCATATATTTGCATCATCACTCGATCAACAATCAAACTCTCAATATGCCCAAACTAACGTAACACGCTTCTTTCCCGTTGGATTTCATTTCAAACGCCTAACTTTCAGCATCCATTCGTCGCTGACACTATCCATACGAGTTTTTCGACATTCATTTCTTAGATGTCCCATTCCACCCACATTCACCTTGCTCTTGTGTTTCTCCTGATAAACCTACGCTTCACATTCATAGAACAATGATGGTGTTAACACACTTTTATTCTGCCATTTTTGCCTTTTTTGATACTATTTCATTTTTTGCAATAGTCCATATGCATCCAACTTTTTTTTTAAAGGTACTCTCCAAGATCCGTTCACCCTTTTGTTGATTTCACCATCATACTTCCATTTTTACAAAACATTCTGCCCTGATACACAAACTTATTCACTTATTCTAATAACTAAGCTGACAATCATTTCCTGATTCATCCTTCTCAAAATCTATCACCTTAGTTTTGGGTATATTTATACTAAGATCCACTCAGCCTGTCACCACATTCTAACGATTTAATGCATTCTGCAGGTTACTTTCATTCGCAGCCATTAAATACGGCATAATATGCATCATATGCCAACACTCTCACATTCACATTGTCTATTTGTACTCTAACCGCTCCCTCACAAGCATCACTCATACGCTTATAAATGAATACATAAAACAATGACGTAGACTGTCACGTCCGTAATCATGGTAAGGGAATCATGGGAATAAGACACAACTTACTTCGTTTAATGTTATTGCTTAAGCACATTTGGGATGGATTGTGAAATCACAACCTACTCCTTTGTCACTGCTCCTCTGACGTCATATTCACAACCTATTTCTGATAGACGAAAGAAGCTAATCCTTTTCGTCGCTGATCCATGAGTCAAATACGCGCTGTAACAGGTCCAGAGTAAACTTGTTACATCGTCTCTCTGTCACAGGCCCAAAGTAACCTTGCTCCTCATCTTTGTCACAATCAGTGCTGTAACAGGTACGGAGCAACCTTGTTCCTTTATGCTCCGGAGATATTTTAGAGCAGTCGTACAGTAGAAAGGAAGTGGATACTTTATGTTCTTGTCACAGTGCTGAGATCAGGTCCAGTGCAACCTTACTTACCCATTATAGTACTAGTTTGAGTTGGTTTGGGGAGTCACAAATTAATTTTGAAGGGAAAAACTTTCGTAGTACAAAACATTATTTCCACAATACAAACACACTATATGATGTATTCTCACAATAAATTTTTGCGTTGATCATTAACTTTGAAAGGTGATAAGATGATTTGCTTTACAAAGGTCAGCAACCTACGATCCACTTACTGATTTTATCTAGTCCACAAAATATTTATCAAAAATTAAAAAAATGTTCAAAACATGGACTTAATAACTAATTACTACCACATGGGAAATGTTAAATTGAACTTTAACTTTACTTTTTTTCAAACTAGCCAAACATTTTTATAAAGCCCATATAGCCTGCGATATCAAAAAGGTTGCCAACCTCTGGTCTCTCTCTGGCTTTACTCTCACACTAGACTGGACCGTCGATGACAGGGAGATTAAGGTTCGATTCCAGTTGGGTGCACTGAGGGTGATTTTTTCCTAAACGTTTTCAACTATCTTTCCAAACAAATGTGGGTGCACTTACTCTAGAATCAAACATCTTCATCCGTAACACATTGACGTAATTAGCATAAATGTGTATACCCGAACAGTCAGTAGACCCAGTGCTAAGCAAAAAAAACTTGGCTGGGAGTAGGTACGAATATAGTGATTGAGACAAAAAAGGAGCAGGTAAAATGAACAGGTCCAGTGGTGGAGCAGTAGCAGATTGCTCCTGCTCCACTAAAGGAGTGGTTTTTCCCATCCCTAAAGCACAGATCAAGTTAACAGGAGTGAGAATGGTTTGTTCGGTAACATCAGCTATCGATAAAATTCTCGATAGTCATTCAGTATAGGCATGGTGGGAAGTAGACAATTTATTACGTCACCACACATGATAGCCAACCTACATGGGAATACATTACAGAGACATAATACAACATTGTCTAACTGTATGATTGCTGTCGAAATGAAGAGAGTATGCAAGTATAGGAAATTCAAATTCTTCCCAGATCCTGGGTTGAAATGAATGGCATTGGTCTTTTTAAGACATGTTCGGTAGAAATAGAACATCAAATAACTTATAGACCAATCCTAAACTAGAGCCTTGTGGCTCCTTTAATACTCTGATTGAAAAAATGAGAAATTATAAAACTAGGCCACAGACAAATAACACATCCAGGCACTCAACCTCCAGGTTAAAATGGTTGCACTTCTTTTTGCAGCTTGAGTCATTCACCACTATGATTACTGCCGTTGGTCCTATCATCACTCGCGATGTCCAGTGTTGAAGGACTCTAGCTGGCAAAAGGAGGGTAGCAAAACCCTCGCAAGGCTGAGAGTCCATTTCTTACTTATCTGTGAACTAGGTCTATTTGGTTTTTGGAGGGTGGCTTTATTGCTACAATAGCCTCCTATGTTTCAGTGTTTCTTTCTATGAATTTCACAGCTGATTTGTGACATTTCAATAGTTAAAACGTCTCATCAAAACTAATTTAAATTTTAGGATTTTGCAATAAGTACTTATATATATTTTTTTTTAGCAAAATGTCAAATGAACTGGATGAAAGGTTCGTTTTTATAACATATAAATAGAGCTACTTAATAAATTAATCCATATACTAGCTTTTAAAAGAATCAATTTTTATCTTGTCATTTTATAATCTAATTTAAGCTATACTCCCTACTTTTCTAGCGAAAAGATAGGGGATCAGAACCTTTATTAAAGGAATATATAACTATTTTATTACTTCATATAGAGAGTTCAAATTTGGCAAATAAGTGTAAAAAGACTAAGGAACTTTACAATAACACTTAACTTTCCTTGATAATAATGAATCTTAAGTGTTTAAACAAATGTTTTTAGGTAGAATGTGTAAGTGTTCACTAATTAGACCTAAAAATATGATAGCTTAGCGTATAATCCCTCAAACATGTCTTATTGCAATGATAAATTAGGTACAAAGGTTCCCATATATAAGATGACCTAAAGAATAATAAGCCGAAAAAAAGGAACTTTTGGGGGATGATTTAGTTATATGTAGCCTGATTATTTGGAATATTTGAATGATTATTCAATTGTGAATCAAAGTAGTCTATTTATTTAGGAATTTCCCGTTTGGTAAACTCTATTAGTAACTCTCCCGATACATTGATTGGATTAATTATATTATTTACCTGGATGTATGATGAACAGTCTTAATATATTAATAAAATATATTTTAATTTTAGGATGGTATGGTAGATTTTGTTGTCTTGTACATTCAATATTGACTGAGTAATTACTGAATATTAATCAAATAATATAATTAATTTAGCTGGTTTTATTCACCTGTTCTTTAAGAGAATATATTTGATATACCCTACCATAATTTTAAGTGCTCCTAGCTTGTGAAAATCTATTAACAGCTTTGCTCGCTTTCATATAGCTTAGGCCTAGTACTACTAAAATCTCTCTTGCCAAACACGAGTCGCAAGATGAAATCTCCTCTCTCCCAAATTTTCAATAAAGTACCAACCAATCAAGATTCAGCTTGCCAATGTTTATTTTTATTTAAAAAAACAACTAAAGAAAGTCTACCAAAGTTGAACCTATTTTCACATGATGGCTGCCATTAAGGAACAATGTTGAACACACTTTATTATTTACTCTGGAGAGAAGTCCTTGAAACAAAACTAAATTATTCTAAAACACAGTTGTAAGCTATTTATTTTTATTTTTAATAACTTAAAGATAAACCTTGCATCCTCGTGTAAGGAAATCTTTAAAAAAAATACTCAAGTTTCAAAGATCAAAATATTCTATTAGTTTAAACGAATCCCCCTCAATTTGTATATTAGGCCTATAATATGAGCATTTTTTATTTTATTTTGTAGAGTGGTGGATGAAATTGAGGCTCTGAAGGCCATCTTGATGGATGAAGTGGTTGTAAGGACAAATGAAAGGTGGGTCTATGGACATAATTAGTCAACTACTAAATAGTCCTTCAACAACACATTAAAATCATGTACAAGTATTTTTGTAATATCCCACTGTCATGTGGTTGTATGCATGGGACCCACATTGTTTTTTGTTTGTATGCACACAACTACTCTGGTATATTATGTAATTTTACTATATGTTTGGACCCACACAACAAGCCCCAAACCCGCTTCGTTGGCGTAGTTAACACGCTAGTTTTGTGTTGAGCTGGACTGCCGATTATGGGGAGATCAAGGTTTGAATCTCAATCAGGTGAACAGGAGATGGTTTCCCTAAATGGTTTTTCACTCTTCTTCCATGCTAATGTGGGCTCACTTCCTATAAATTCACCCTTTCCATTTTCTAACCCATTAGCATAATTAGTACTTAAGCATATAACCCGAACAGGTAGTAAAACACAGTAATAAATAAATAAATAAACAAACAAACATACAAGTCCCAATATTATAATGTTCTTGTAAAGAGCCTTGGCTCATTTAAACATATCATATATTGAATTGAACTTATCTATTTATCTTGGGTAGGTCAACCCAACCGGGCTAGGGTTACTTTAGTTAAAATAACCTAAATGCATTTGGGTGTAATTTCAAATATAAATAATTAAGATGTATGTAGATTTATATGCAAATGCAACATTATTAAAATAAAAGAATAATATAGGTACACCAAAATGACATAAAAGATAACTAAAACAAGATGCTAACTTTTCCTGGACTTTGTTGAAAGTCATTAGATGTATCCAAATAGTCAAGTACACTTAACTTGATGCAGACTTGATGACTTTACACTTACCACGCACTTAAGATCGAAGACTGCAACAGACTATTCGAACGGCCAAATATCCTTTTCACACACTTGAGTCTGCAGTGCTGATTCCTACCAATGATCTTAAAAACTATTTTAAACGCCATCTATCAGCTCGAATTAGCGTAGGCCACTTACAGATTTGTGGTGACTTATTTTCACTGCACATGACAAATTAGCCAAATTATCCAACACAACATAACACAATACAACTCTACAACACAACCAGTATATTTAACATACATTATCAAATATAAACAAACCTACAAGCTCTCTTTATCTCGCTCGCAGATGAAAAATTAAACAATTACCGCTCAAACATCGCATCAACAGCGTGTCTAGGGTAACTTATTGTCGCCCTTGGACTCAAGGGCATGTAGGGGGTGCAGTAGCACACTTCGTGACTATTCGGACGGATCTGCACTTGATCACATGATTGCTAATGCAACTAATGAGTGAACGTTGAGGGTTGATGGCGCATGAATTAGACTATTTGGATACAGCCTTTTTTGCCCAAACATTCCCTGGTGTGGGTGTGAATCAATGTTTTGTTGCAATAAGTTGTTTAAATAGTCATTTAAATAGCAGTTTAACTTAAATAGTCATTAATGAACAACTGTACTTTTAGCCTGTCTGAATACTTATTATATAAGTTGACATATGGCGCTACCAGTTCAATACTACCTATACTAGACCCTATAACAATGAATAAAGTAACAGTAGCGAAAATATTGGACAAATATTACATTATTTAGTAAATATAATTTAAGAACTATTATTATTATTATTATTATTATTATTATTAGCACCGCGTCTTACTACCCGTTCGGATTATACGCACAAAATAGTGGTGTCGCGGGGATTTGATCCGCAGATCTTCGGTTCGTGGGTCCGGCGCGCTATCGCCCGGACCACGGGGACTCTGTAGCTATTATTAATCATTAAATAGGCTACTCTACTGGAAGCACTCAATCTAGAATTCACACTTAAATGTGCATGCTTTGGTGGTAGAATTATTTAAGGCAACACTCTCGCTGGATTGCCGATGACTGAGAGATCTGTGTTTGAATCCAAGTTGGGCTTACTGAAGGTGATTTTTACTAAATGGTCCACTCTCCCACCAATTTCTTCATTCCTCATCCCTAATATACTAGCATATATAGGCATAAAACCTGAATGGGTAGTAATATGTGATGTTTAAAACATTTTATATCAGTTATCTGTTTTATTATTTATAATTTTCAAGTAACAGCTGTAAGGGATTAAAAAGTTGTTATAGCTTGTATTACCTACCAACTTTGTAATGATTTGTTGTAGTGGTTGCCCGGTGTCTGTGGAGATTGTGGTTGTCCCCTCGACAGCGCATGATGCTCTACAACAGTACGTGTGCCTGACGCTTGTGGTGGATCTACCCCTGGGCTATCCTGATGTAATACCAACCTTACAACTGCGTAATCCACGAGGTCTAGACGATGTGGTAATCTCTCGGGTGGAACAAGATGCCAAAGAGAAGTGCGACAGTTTCCGTGGTCAGCCGGTTATTTATGAACTTATAGAGGTAGGCTTGGCATGTGTCTCAAATAGAAAAATAAATTACTAGAAAAAATGTAGCCTATAAATATATGATAGCTTAGACTATTATTTTGGTTTGATTATGACAATTTGTAAGGCTTTAAATATACTTGTTCTATCTTTGCAACAGCACACATGCACACACATGCAAGCACGCATACACACACACACACCCACACCAATAATTCCTATAGCAATAATGATCGACCTCCCACTATAGACCAATCAGTGTTTTTCTTTCTTCTGCTCATGAAGGAAACTGATGTTCCCTGAAAATTACTAATATATATTGTGTTTTGTTGCATTTTAATTATGAACTTTGCAGGTCCAGGCGAACAAATTAATTCTAATGTTTGGCATGACTAAAATAAATGAGAAAAATGCACAATGGGGACCGTTAAATACAGGTATCCCTCGTTATACGTGATATCACTATACGCATTTTAACCACAACACGACTAAGAAATAATAAAAATAATGCATGGTCACCTGTAATTTTTCAGTCACCTTGTGCGGTGGTGACGTGACCTTGTTCATGCACATTTCAGTGAGGACAGTGTGTTACTGTATAGTTTGATGTTAGGGTAGTGGTGTTATTGATCACATTGGAGATGCATGGGCAGAGGTTAAACAGTTCTGTATAAAGGAAGTTTGGAAAAATATTTGGCATTAAGTTTCTGATTCTCATGATTTTTATTTTGAAAACGAGCTTTCCAATTTAAGACATGACATGGTTGACATAGCAAGATGTTGGATTTAAGGATGTAGACCAGGCAAATTCGGATGAATTGCTCCAATCCTACTCAATAGAACTCACCAATGAAGATCTTCTAGAAATGGAGAATGGCATAAAAGATAAAGAGGAAAAGCCTTATTTTGTTGAGATTATCAGACAACTTCAACAAAACAAATTGCTGAATTTCTTAAGCATATTGACACTGCAGATAATGGATAGAAGTGGCAATGTTGCCAGAGAGATTGAGTTACTCGGCTTGCTACAAAACACTCTATGGAGAGAGTCTTGACCATTTCATCAAAAAAGTTGAAAATCTATCACTAATATCACTTCTCAAGGTCAACAAATGAGTTTTGTGTCTTTCCATCCTTCTGCCACGTATCTTTAGCCAAAGTTGAGTCATGGTTATTCACATGCTCGAAAATTTGATTAGGCCTACATTTTAAATAGAAGGAACTAAGAATGACTGTCTCACAACTATTTTAAATCAGTTTGGCTAGACACCCTGTATTTGTAAAACAGTTTTTTATACTCCTAAAATATACATGTTTGAACAGGATACATCACAAAAAACAGTTTTCAGACATTTTAGACACCTTAGGAAAGGTATATTTAGTACTATTGGATGCCTTTGTTATTCTTAATATTACAAGCAAGTGTTACTTGCAAAAACAATCAAGTCAACAGCTAGGCTCCTCTTGGCATCTTCATCACTTTCACAGCTATTAGTATCTTCATCACTTTAACAGCTCTTTGTATCTTTATCACTTTCACAGCTCTTGGCATCTTCATCACTTTAACAGCTCTTGGTATCTTCATCACTTTAACAGCTCTTGGCATCTTCATCACTTTAACAGCTCTCGGCATCTTCATCACTTTAACAGCTCTCGGCATCTTCATCACTTTAACAGCTCTCGGCATCTTCATCACTTTCACAGCTCTTGGTATCTTCACTTTCATGGCTCTTAATCTGACTCATTTACTTCAATAATTCCAATAAAATCATATGTATCAAAATAATTTTTACACTTTAAATTTTAAGACGAAAGTTCCTTTAAGTCTTTATTTTTAAGTTATCACCCGAAAAACTTTAAACATTTACCAATCACAAGCTATTTTTGATCTTTCTACTAATTTTTTTTTTTTACATCCATTACTGTTTCCAGCCTATGGCCTGGGTCAGGTTTTTATTCAAGCCGTATATTTTCTACTTGGTACCGGCTTACTAGGCCTCTCTTAGCTTATGCATTATGCCTAGCTTATATAGAGTTCTGAACTTTTCAGTAAATAGAAGTGAGCCAAAGTGTGGAAATAAATCTTGAAAAGCTGTAAAAAAAATTGTTCAAACTGACTAAATATCTCAATTTTACGAATTCAAATATATTATTTAACAAGCAAAAAAAGTGTTACCTAATTCATAGTGTATGCATTATGCATAAATTATAACAATGAAAGATATGAATCAAATAGCCAAAACTATTAATTATGCTTTTTATTGAGGAATTCTCCATCTAGATATTATATTCTGAAAATTGAAAAATGCATTTTTCAATTTTCAGAATAAAAGATGTATTTTACTTAGAATCTAATCTAAGACTAGGACAGGCATAACATTCGGTCCCCAGCCATTAATTCATCACTGTGAATTGGTAAACCCACATTTCACCAATGGTTCTCCCTAAATGATTTTCCATTCTTCCTCCACACAAATGTAGGCTCACTTCCTCTAAATTCAACCCTCCCAATTCCTAACTCACTAGCGTATCACCCGAACGAGTAGTAAGATGCGGTGCTAAAAATAAAATAAGCAAGCTACTCTTAATTAAAGCATACATAAATCAATATAATAATTAATATCATGCTCCACTTTAAATTACGTTATGCAAAAAAGTCCAATGGTTGTATAAGTCAAGAGCTAGTTTTATTTTAGAATAATTTGTGGAATTTAAAATCCAAAACAGAAAAAATATAATTGGTGCTGATACCACCCCAAAATTTAAAATACATTCTACAAGCATGTGAAGAAAGTTCAATTCTAAGTTTATCGGTAGAAAAAAGGGGAGAGGCCCTTACAAAATGCTGCCCAAACGTGGTGTGAGGTTACCGTGATAACAAAGGGTTATTACAAAATTGCTGCCCTTTCATGGGTGTGTATTTTTTTTTATTATCATTTCAGGACCACAAGAAAATAATATTATTGGGCACAAGACTGCGATACTCACAATAAAGCAGAATCATTTTGTACATTCTGCCATATTCTGAAAAAGTTGTAACACCGGCTTAATGTTCATCCGATGTTTCAGTTGGTGAGGGAGCAGTTGACTGCCAGCAACCTCCCATCCTGCCAGTGCGCTATCTGTCTCTATGGTTTCCGTGAAGGTGACCAGTTTACTAAGACACACTGCTACCACTATTTCCACTCACACTGCCTGGCCTGCCATGTTACGAGCACCGAGAAGAGCTACAAGGAGGAACAGGAGAAACTTCCTGCATGGCAGCGAAATCAACGGACATGCCAGGTAGCATGCACAGTCCATATCAGATTAAACGGTTATGTAAATGTAGGTAAAATTTACTCACTAGAAAAAAATAAAAAATTGTGTAATATATAAAAAGATTTTAGTTTGCTTCAAAATATTTTCAAAGATGTCAAGGAAATTATGGGTGTCCAAGTGAATAAATACTTGGTTTGACTTTTCATAGTATTACCCACCTCAATCAACTCAAATGTGCAAATGTTCAAATGTTATTAAAGTTGATATTCCTTTAATATGTAATAGTTACTGTATTAAATAAAGTGCATTAAGGATGTCACTATATGTCTTTAAATAAATTTGATAAAAACCCAATTCAGTGGCTGAATATTTTAAGGTGTCACTCTCATGTTAGACTGACCTGTTGAAGACAGGATGTTGAGATTTGAATCCTGGTTGAGTCTATTGAGGGTGGTTTTGTCTAAATGGCTTCTCACTCTCCTTCCACGCAGATGCAGGTAGACTACCTCTAAAATACTTCCCTCCTTATCCCTACCCTATTAGAGTAATTACCAAATATGCATATAACCTAAACAGGATTTAAGAGACAGTGATAAAATAATACATACATGATATAATTTGTAGACAATTAAGTACAAATTAAAGTGAAAATAATAAAACTGATTTAGGAACACCTCAATATTTTGATGTGGGATGTATCAAATTATTGAAGAATTCGTAAATTTATGTGAGAAGGGTGGGCGTAATTTTATTTATCCGGTTCTATTATATTTTTAGTGACAAATTATTCCTTATTTATTATGACTGCTTCCATTCATTGGTTGAGCAAAGATTTCCACCATTTTCAACTTTGTACACTTAGTTCCATCTTTATATGAGTGGACTCCAATATTTTATGAATCTGAATCTTGAATCCAAATCTCCACTTTACCTTTGAATCACAAATCTGAAGCTTTGAGACTATTCTGAACATAATAGGAAATATAAATAGAAAAGAATAATAGAAAGTAGAATTAGTTACTAAATGTTCTAACATTCTTTCTCATAATACATTCATTAAAACGTTCATACATTCAGTTAAGTGTTAAATTGGGAATAGGGAAGGGGAGGGTACTATTTGGGACCTGGTTGCTGAATTAATTCTATAAATAGAATAGGTTATGAGACACCATTAAGCAGTATTTGAGCTCTATAACAAATTTCACTTGAAAAATAAATTATTTTTTTATTAAGGATCCGAGTCTTGAATTTGAAATTTTCTTGAATCTTTTAATTTTGATTATCCTTAAGGATTCGAGGGACTCCCTAATTCTCTATATAATTGCACAAATATTGTTTTATTGGAAGAATTTGTAAATTTAAATCACTGCATTATACAGTTTTTAAAATTGCTCGTTTTCGTGCGCTACCCAGTACATAAATGAATATTTGGCATGTTTTGACTTGTTACTTTGATTTATTCTAATTCAGGTGCTCTGCCCAGTGTGTCGGGAGCCTGTCTCATGTGACATGGAGCTACTCTCTAATGCATCTCAGCCTCTGGATGTGCAGAGTGCACACCAATTTGAGCTGAGTGATGAATTGCGCGCATTGCAAGACCAGATGGCGGCACTGTTCATTCGGCAGAAGCAACGAGGTGGCATCATTGATCCGGAAGCAGAGGAGTCCAAACTTCTCCTGGTAACAAATAGACAAGACACCGAGGAAGATGTGGTGAGTTGAGTGGGAAGATAAGAAGTTGTAATGATATTAAAATTAGATTTTTATTGTAAATATAAGATGTTTGTCTTCATCATGATAAAATATTTCCAGACCCGCTTCGGTGGCCGCATGTTCTAAGGCGCTATTCTTACAATAGAATAGTCTGCTGATGACAGGGAGATTGTGGTTTGATCCCGGTCGAGTGCACTGAGGGTGATTTCTCACTCGTTCTTCATCCAAATTTGTGTACATTTCCTCTAAATTTAACCTTCTTATTAATGTAATTAGTACATATGTGTATAATCCAAATAGGTGTTAAGATGAAGAGCTTAAAAATAATTTTCTAGCTTGTGGCCAGGTCAGTTTAGTAAAATGCCTCAATCTTCCTCGTTCCTTCTACCATTCTTCCTACTAACATTATTTAATTTATTTGAGGTATTTGTCACTTTCGGAACTGACTGATTATATCAGTACTCTACCTATAAACTAACTTAAATATAGAACAGACACAACATCCAGCCCCCGGCTGTGAAAGGTGAAACCTTAATTTTATAAATGATAAATTTCTTGGCCATGCCAGGAATCGAACTCGGGGCCCTTAGTTAATCAGACAGACACCCTACCGACTGAGCTAAGGTGTAAGACTGGGCATTCTTCTCCTCTGGTTCAAACACTTGCTGTTATCTGCTCCTCTCATATTTTCCTTGGTCTACCTTGCAGTCCAGCCCTTCTTTATTTTAAATAAACAACTTTTTTTCTAAAAAATAGTAAATTCTACTGTCAACCCAGTCCTAAGACTTCCATGTTGTGTCTCTGGTTGTTTTTAGCCGCCCTTGTTGCCTAGTTCCGGTCCGAGCTTGCCAATATCACCATCAGAGCACAGCACTAGCAGCGGTAGCGGTGTACTGGGACCACGGTCTTGGCGTCATAGGGCGCCCGCTTGGGGCCACCCAGGTGGCCGAGGTGGAGGCAAGGGCAGCCGAGGAGGTAGGCGGCAGGGGGGCGGGAGCAGGCACACCCAGACCACAACCACCACCAGATGACGACGGCTCGTAGATGTCCCATCGAGGTTGGACCGGCCGCCAGGGTAGCTGGGCCTGCCTCGGCAACTCTGCTATTGCATGCTCCTGTCTCATCGGTCGTTTGTTTGTTCACACACTTCATACCGTTGTCGTAGTGCTGTAGTAAGTGTCTGTTGTAACGTCAGATCATGGTGTAGGAAACCAAGATATAACTGTTTTGTCTGTTCCTCAGTCGTTAACATCTTTTTAAATTATGATTTTTCTCTTGCCGACTCATTGCTACGAAGAGTTCCTGAAGTTTTGTCTAGAAGGAAAAAGAATAAAAAAAATTGTTTTAAATTAATTTTGGATAAATATATCTCGCACAGAAATTCTAGCTCAAGTTAATTAATTCACATTAAATTTCTTTCCCACTAAAACATATTTTGTCAATTTTATTATTTAACACTGTAATTAATTTTTGTCTCGATTATTATTTTATATTTCAAAATAATTATAACAGATTGTATTGGTTGGTTTTGAAAGTAATGTGAAAAAATATCAAATGCAATAATTCATTGGCCTCAATTTTTTAACATAGTCCATTCTTAGTAAGTAAATTTATGTGTCATTTTGTTCAATAAACTATTTCCAAATATTTTGTATCGATTCTTAATAATTATTTATTTTTGGACTCATATAAGTTAACACTAAGATTAAGCAATTAAGTTTAAAATGTGCTTAAACAATTTGATTATGGTATATATTAAATTTTCCAAATATTATAGTATTATATATCATTTAGGAAGTTCAATGGCTAAAATGTTTATCAAATTCCAAAATATAAATACAATACAAGAGAAAAAATTAATTAGCTAACAAAATGAGTCTCACAAGGAAATGGAAAATAGTATATGTGAGACTTCTATACAAAATTAAGACAAATTCTTCCTTTCTTCAATATATCACTTAAAGTCGATTTGCATGATTACTTAATTATGTTTTGGTTTTTGTTCAAACTCTTAACTATTTACAATATATTGAAATTATTTGTTTGGTGTGCAAATGGACATTTTTCAAGTTACAATCGAGTTTGGGTGAAAACATTTGAATGTTATTCTAGTTTAAGTAATATACTCGTTATTATTTTGGTGGTGTAACAGGTTTTAAAGTCCTGACTGGGTACCCACATGGATGGGTACAGGCTTGTTTGGGTCATGTGGTTTGTGTCAAAACAATGATTGTTCATTTGCTGTTTGAAATAACCTTTAGTAAGACCTATATATTCTACAGTACATCACATGATTTGACTGTAGCTGATATACCAATCCAACACCTTAGCTCAGTCAGTAGAATGCCTGTCTACTGAGTTAAGAGTCCTGGATTCAATTACCGGCAGGGACAAAAAATGTATCATTGGTGAAATGTGGGTTTGCCCTTTCACAGTGATGAAATAATGGCAGAGGACTGGATGTTGTGCCTGTACTAGCCTTAAGTTATAATATAAGGCATATGAAGCCACGACAGGCCTAGCAAGCCGGCAGTGGAAAATAATTGGCTTGAATAAAAAACTGACCCGGACCACAGGTTGGAAACAGTAATGGATGTAAAATAAGACTGATAAACCAAGTTATTTGTTTTCAATTTTAATGACCAGGTATTTTGTATTCCAATTTAGTAAGTTTAAACTAAACATTGAAAAGAGGATATAAGAGCAAGGCCTACACACCAGAAAACTGTAGGCCTCAAAGTTCAGATTAAAAACACAACATAAAAATTGTTAGCTTTGAGGCATACATTTTTCTGGTTTGTAGGCCTCGCCCTTCTATCTTATTTTCAATGTTTAATTTAAATGATCCGTTTGTTGCCATTTTTTCTTAATTTAAAAACTTTGCTGTTGAATGACTTGGAATGGAAAGCTGTGGAGAGCTGTTCACAATATTCAGCTAGATTATTCATTGGGTTCTGAACATATCTGTTTGGCTTGGGTGGCAAGGCTAAATGGTACATAACCTTTTTTTTTGTATAAATGATGGCTAATATGAACAAAGAGGTATTGTTGTTGATTGGTAAGTTTTATATGTACAGTGGTTGGTGCAAATTTGGTTGTTTTAAAGGAACAGATTCACATCAAGAAAGGTGAGACTAATTTATTGTGGGTGATATTAAAGGAGGTTTACTTGTTGAGATTATCTTAAAAGATGTCCAAGGATGCTTCAGAGTGAGGCCAGATAATGAAAATTTAATTCAGCCACACCGAGGGTTTGATGGGCTGAGCTTGTAAAATACATTCTTCTAGTAGTCCCATGTAAAGATGTGAATATGAGGAAGCCATGCATGTGCCCATAACTGTGTCCTTTATTTGTAGGTATTGTTGGTCCAGGAAACGAAAGTTGTTGTATTGAAGAATCATTACAGCCAGCTGGTTTGGATCCCAGAGGTCTGCACTCTTAAGAAATTCTCCATGGCTTACATTTCATGTTCATGGGGATATTTGTGTAGAGGGGACTGGTTACCATTCCATTATTTCTCAAACACGTGACCTTATTGAAAAATATGAATCATACCCACTGGAATTATACCCACTTAAGTCAAAATTGTACCCATCTGGAATGGTTAGCATTCCAGTATTTCTCAAACAAGTGACCTTATCGAAAATTTAAATTATATCCACTAAAATCGGAACTGTGCCCATTTGGAATGGTGACCATTCTAGTATTTCTCAAACAAGCAAACGTAATGAAAAACTGAAATTATATCCACAAATGGCAAACCTTAAATTTAAGTTCTTATGCTAAAGGGGACAAGACAATTTGGTCTTAATATTAGTCCAAAAAGATACTAACGGGAGGCAGACAAAAAGCCATTAAAAATTGGTCTCTCTTCTGAGCTCACCCCAAGTCTAATAGAGTGCAGCAGGAAAAGATATTTAATAAATTATAATAGTATATTATGTTCATATTTTAAACATAAAATATAATTCTATCTGGCCGGAACTCTCAATTTTTTTTATTCATTTGACCTTTAAAATATAACTATTTTTTATCTAAATAAATTCAAGAATTAAATGGTTAAGAGTATAACCTTAAAATTTAATTTAAATTGATTTATTTAAACAAGATTGTCAACATTTAATAAAATATTAGCTATTGATAGAGTGATTGATTATTAATTCTTTTGCTAACAAAGAGAGTACAGGCTTGGATGTGTTTGGTCACATTTAACATAAGAATTAAAACTTGAGGTACACCATTTGTGGATATAATTCCAGTTGTAACCCCCGTTGAAGCACATGTGGGATTCATCCTTCAACAGCAAAGTTACTAAATTGGAATACAAAATTTCTGCTAATTATAACTTCAAAACGAATAACTTGGTATATCAACTACAGTGCAAATAATGTGATGTATAATATATAGGCCTACTACAGGTTCTCTCAGACAGCAAATGAACCACCATCATTTTGAAATCTTAGTAGAAGAATTTCTTCTTTTAAGATAACCTTTTTTATTTATTATTTTGATACATTTATTTTCTTTTTATTCATATATGATAACCACACCCAAAGCTTTGAACAATTTATTTTTACTCTTACAACATTCTACCACAGTATTTCTTTTGAATTCAAAATGGAGTAATTTAGTGTTTATGTAAAATGTATTCCTTTTTTTTTGTTTAAAGGCAACAATGCTGAAATATTACTCAATTTGTGTTTAAATCAGTGTATGACTATTTCTACTTTAGAAAATAGAAAAAAGTCATCTTTGTGCATTAGATAGATTCTTCCCACATTTCTCATCTTTATCATATGGGCGGGCTTATCTTCATTAAATTTACACGTATTAGTTTATTTTTATAAATTTTCATTAATTTTAAAGTAAAAATTTATCACCAAAAAAGATGTAACACAAATTAGGATTTTCAACTAAACTTAATATAATTCTAAAAGTTTTTTTAACGAAACTAAAGAAAATATTGAGATAAAATGTTTGTTAAGAAATAATATCTTAAAATTTAATCAAATCAATTTAAATCAAAAAATCTTCATAATACCTGTACAATACAGTATTTATGTACTAAAATTATTTTGTGTTTTGGAAAAGAAAATTCCAAAAAGAGTTCAAACACCCAATAATACTCATCTTTAACTCAAATTTCTGAATTTTTGTCCCCATCTAATAATTTGGTTCATGTTTTGTATTATTAAAAATCCACATTTGAAAATATTGGTTTACTAACGACACCTTTGGCTTAGCTCTTTGTGCTCAAGGTTGTACACCATTATTTTAGGGTTAAATTTATGACGAATATGTCAAATAATCATCTTCTCAGAAACAGTTGCAGCAACTCATGGATGGCATTTCTTCGTGTTTGATTAAAATTGTGTGTGTTTGTTTGTCCTTTATTTAATATTTCCATATAAAAGTCAAATGTTAGTATGTTCCTTTAGCTTTAATATTATTATTTATAGTGTATTTTATATTTGTGAAAGTTTATAAAGAAACACAAACTATTGATAATGGTTTATAAGCTTCATGCACTGATTCATCCATCTCTATACTTGTTTATAGACTAGAACTGCATCGAGCTTTGCTCTTATAAGAACTACATTTAAAGTGGAACCTGGATAATTCAAACTTGAAGGGACCAGGGAAAAATTTCAATTATTCAAAAATTCTAATTAAATATTATTATTATCATTAGCACCGTGTCTTACTATCCGTTCGGGTTATACGCACTGACGCTAATGTGTAATGGTAGGGTGATTGCGAGATGAAATGGAGGCCTGGCATTCCCCACATTCACAAGATGTCTTGTCAGAGGTGAAGGAAGGTTTTTTTTAACTAAATAAGTTTCTTAAAAGGAAATGAAAATAAACAGAGTTAAGTTTGCAACAAAGTTCAAAAACTTTATTTAACTTATTTGGACATAATCTGTTCACAATTTATTTAAAAAGTCAAAAGATTTTAATCATTTTTCCTTATTTAAGTTTCTCAGTCATAGTGTATGATTCTAATCGATATATTTACTGGAAAATTGAATCATTTACATTGTTTCAACTTTTAAAAAAACTGGGTTTTTGGATATGGCCCATGGCTTCTGCCACACTCGGGATAGACCTTTCCTGAATACTGAAGAATGGTCCTCATCAGATGCTCCATCCTCAGCCTGGATGTTATTATTGAGAACTTTGACGACGATGTCAGTAACTTCACTACACACTGCCACATCATCACACTGACGAAGTCCACATAGGAGATAGCAGGATCAGGAGTAACTTCCTCCCAGTTGTCAATAGCTGGCGCAGCTTCAGTCACAGTTTCTCCATCATTTTTAAAACTGTTTTTAATGGTTTCAACTTTCACTTGGTCCCTCGTTTGCTTACACATTCTTAAGGGTTTCAGGATGTCAAGTGAAATTTTCTGAGTAGACAAATCTCTAGCAAGAATGTTTTCAACCAACAATCATTCGTAGGAATGTTTTAGGTTCTTAATTATTATTTGGTTCATAGATTGAATAACCGATGTCATATTTTGCGGGGAAAAAATAACCTTTACATTTTCCATAAGGAGAACTCTGTTATGAGCAGTGCAATTATCAATGAATAAAAGGATTGTCCGATTTTGTTTGCCAAACTGTTTGTCGATTTTTAAAATCTATTTTTCATACAGCACTTGTCATCCATGCTTTTCTATTTGACTCATAATCCACTGGCTTCGGTTTTACATTTTTGAAGCATCGTGGGTTAGCCAATTTTCCGATCACTAACAACAGCAGCTTTTCATAACCATCCATATTTGCTCCAGCTAAGTGTGTTGTTCGATCTTTATTAAATTTTCCCCCACTGCATCGTTCACCTTTAAATGCAAGAGTTTGGTCCAGGAGTAAACTTTTAAAAAAGTACCTTCTCATCAATGTTAAAAATGTTTTTTGGTTCTATGTCATAGATAATTTCTTTCAAGTCTTCCTACCAATTATCGGCTGAACGCACGTCAACAGTACCACAGTACCACTTTCACCCATAGAGCTTTGAAATAAATTCCGTTTTGTTGTTTGATTCCATCTAGACACCCAGCACTCACTTTGAAGTCTGTTTTTCCTAATTCAGATGCAAAATGTTCAGCCTCTGTTCTAAGAAGAGGGCTGCTCACTGTGACTTTCGTCTCGCCCTTATTTGAATCCCTTCAGTACACAGTTTTCCACATATGGGTTTTCTGATTCGGTTTTCCGATTCTCTTAATCTTTTTCTATCTTGTCCATTCTCATTTTCATTGCTCAAAATTTTTTGTTTGTTTTTAAAAAATGTTATAGAGTGCGTTGGGGGAATTCCGAAGGTCTTTGCAATTTCTGATTTATTTTTAAGTCCCTTTTCCACTTACTTTATAATCGCTACTTTTTCAGCCAAAGTTAATGATTTATAGGATTGTGTCTCGGACAGTGACATCATGATACACACACACACACACACACACACACACCTTACTGTACAATAAGTACTAAACAAAACAAAAACTAAACAACAAAACAAAATAAACTCGCACATCGCAAGAATATCCCTACGATTGAATACTAAGAACAGCAGACGTAACTGCTCAAGAAGTTCGACCTTGACTAACGGAGTACAGAGACATATAAACAAAGACGTATAGGAGAGTGGAAGGGGTGTGAAGAAGGGTACTGACCGCATTTCAAAGTCACCTCCCTGTTTCCAAAACCAAAAATAGAATAACACGCAATTAGAAGTAGGAAAACAATACTGCACAGTACATTACAACTTACGAAAAATTTTAATTAACCAAAACAAAATTTGAATTATCCATAATTTTTAACATTATTTTAATACAAAATTCACAGGACCGGGCGAAAAATTCGAATTAAAGACAATTTCAAATTGCGAAAGTTCAAATTAGTCAGGTTCCTCTTTAGTATATCTTTATGGTCAAATTTTCCCAAAGGTTTCTGAACAAGTTAAAAAAACCATGTTAGTCAAATGATTCTTAAATATGTATAGTTGACACACTGGTGTTTATTCAAGGGAAGCAACGCTTCCCTAAAATTAAAAAAGGAACAAAGAAAATAAGAGGAAAATAATGTTATAAACATCTCCAACAAGGATACTGTTAATATTGGTTGAGATGGCAGCTCTTCTCTCTTAGAGCAACAAATTCTTTATCTGACTGGCCGGTCAGGTAACTAGTCTTGCTTTTTATTCTATCATTCGTTTGTTTCCGGGTCTGTCCGGCCCTCATCAGGGAAATGGAAGTAGCATTTCCCTATGCGAGTAATGGCTCACTTTACTTTGGTGATTGATGTATAATTGTAGCTAGTATACTGTTAAAATCATATTCTTAGGTTGTTTTAGCAATATTTATTGTTTCTAGATATAATTATGGGCATTATATTTCAAAATTATGTACTTATCATAAATTTAGAGTTTGAAGAGTTTTATTTTACAAGGATATTGATCATTTTTGATTCTCCAAGGAAAGTGGTTTGTTTCTCTGCATACTGTAGTAGAATGACAGGTGCGTCAACAAATGCGGCAGTGGAAAAGGAGGGTTGCGCTTCCAAAAATCATAAATAATATTTTGAAGCATAGTTTTTCTTTGGTATTTTGGTGAAAAAAAATAAGATGATTGAAATAGGCATTTCAGCCTTATGTGCAGCAACAAAAAAACTTTGACATTTCAATACTCAATTTTATGAAAACGTTTAGTTTTCAGGGTGTTGGATTGGTGGAAAATTATATAGTTGACTTTACTATTTACTAACGATAATGGCATGTAGAATAATTCCGGATTCAATGATATTATTAATATTTGCCAAGCTATTAAAAGGAATCCCAAAGGTCAAACTTATTTGCAGGCCACAACCCAAGACAAACATCTGCATTCCTAAATTTATCATTATCATTATTTGTTGGAGACACTGACTAAGATGCACGATCCAACCACTGCACCAATCACGAGAGGCGCTGCAGTAGCGCAAGCATCACGA
>CABFVX010000963.1:189641-205621 GCA_902151425.1 Timema shepardi | reverse complement strand
GAAAACATGTCAACAGTTAAGAGAGTCGAAACGTTTGCGCCCAACAATAATCAGGTCCACATGCTACCTTATAACACACACATACACAAGAGACCCTCGGAGATAAGCGCGGAAGGGCGACCGACATGTGACAACCATAAACAACGTTGTCGTCCTCTCGGAAGATGCGTTATCCACCCCCCCACCCTCCAGTTTTAGACTTTCCTCTGTCTATACGAGGGCTTGTTAGCTAGTCTCATCCCTCAGTAACGCCACTGGCTCTTGATTTATTGCGCAGTCGCACCCGCGAAGGGATTCACCCCTCCCCCCTCTACCTACTTCTTCATCCCAGCTTCTACAAACCAATTAGCTAGAGAGAAAAATGGTGGCCATAACTGGGGAAGAAACTATATGTTCATTAAATGAGGGTGTAATCACGCTAATACACGTCTTGGGAGGTCATTTCGATATAATTCTTTGACCCCGCATCGGCGTGCGCACGGACTAAACGCCTAACTCGTCTAGTATTTTTGGTCAGTGGCTGGGGTTCGAATCCAAGATTGTTTTCTTATCTCCCCTCTCTCAAACGCGGGTATATTTATTTTCACTCTACCTTCATAATCCTTATCACATTAGCGAAATTAAATGTGGATATATGAGAAGATGCAATAGAACAAATAAATGGTAGGTCTACGATGTTCATATAGCACAAATTTTCTTTCCATTTTATCTTAAACTGGAGACTTTTATTTCCGTCAAACAGTATAAAAATAAATAGCAAATTTTTGAAACCAAGATAAAAAAATTTATATTTGTATATAGAGCAGAAACTCTTGATTTTATGAACAAATATTTCAAATTAAATATATTTTTTTTTATTGTATCACAATTTTACACTAATAAGTTATCTCGTATATCAAATAGGTTCGGAGGTATTTAAAGTACCCTAAGAGTAATTGTAAAGGAAAAAGAAGAGCTTACTTTTTTTTTATGTTGAACAGTGCCTAGCTAAGAAATTTAATCAAAATCGTTATAGTGAGTTGGAGATTTTAAAATCTTTTTTGCCCTTCGGTAAACTACCTTCAATTTTAGGATTGGTTATCAAATTCCACAAAATCCCCTTGAGAACTATATGAAACCCCTAAATACCAAGTGTTAACCTGATCGGCAAAATAATTTAGGCTCTAGTCCAAGATACAGATAAGCAGATAGATGGCATTGCGTATACTACTTTTTCGGTTTCAGGTGGTCGTGAAATTTAGAGTCAAAGTCTCGAGTTCAATTTTTTTTTCTACTATTACGATACTTCTTTCTCTGAGGGGTAGTGAGGAAGAAAATTATTCTTTAGTTACAGTCTACTTTGTTCGACTGGATTGCTGTCGTCATAAAAAAATAGCCTTTTAAGAGATAACTTATAAAAATTACATTAGTTTTGGTGTGTATGTGTGTGTGTGTATGTATGTATGTATGTATGTATGTATGTATGTGTGTATGTGTGTATGTGTGTATGTGTGTATGTGTGTATGTATGTATGTGTGTATGTATGTGTGTATGTATGTGTGTGTGTATGTGTGTATGTATGTGTGTATGTATGTGTGTATGTATGTGTTGTATGTATGTATGTATGTATGTATGTATGTATGTATGTATGTATGTATGTATGTATGTATGTATGTATGTATGTATGTATGTGCACCACGTATTACTACCCGTCTAAGCTATTCAGATATTTATAATGCTGAGCCTTAGGTGATGAGGGTAGAGTTGAGAGGAATTGTGCCAATATTTTCATAAACAAAGATTGGTATATTAAAAAAAAAACACCTAAATAAACATACTCGGTATTCGATCCCTGACCTCTTCGTTATTGTAAAACCAGACCATGTGAGGCTGCCAACTAAATCGTGGGTTCACCAAAACGGTAGGTAGACTTGTTTTTGTTTTTTTGGAGTCGCCCTATTAACTATAGAAATTAAAAACATCTTTCAAAATTGACAGATACAGGACACAACACATATTTATAACTTTCCTTTTTGACTCTACCTTACCTTTGAGAGTATCGTTCAAAACAAGATAATAATTATCATGATAATGTAATTTATTTACGTTTTATTTGGCGAGTTTTAAAGATAAAAACATTCAAACCATAAATTTTTAAATTAAATCTAAAAATATTAAAGTGATCACAAATGTGGTTAATTTTTTTTCTATATCAAGTGTTTGACGTCTGACACAACGGATTAAATCAGCACACGACTTATTAATTAGTTTAGTTCTATAACATACAGCGCAGAGCCATCTGACCATTAATTCATTAATCTGAAACATGTTCCAATTTTATTTTTGTATTGTTGGAAATAAAATGTTTACCTCTTATTTAGCATACTACAGTAGCCTCATGGCTTCTTTGGTGCTGACTGACAGATCACAGCTGACAGCTGATGGCTTGGAAAAGTTACCAGACCAAATTATGTATCCCTACTCTGAGCCATATGATCTGCAAAAATATGTGTTTAGCAGCTGTCACTTCTGACAGTCAAAATTTAGGTATATGCCTGAATGTTGACTGTCAGAAGTCAGCTGTGAGCTGTCAGTCAGTACCAAAGAAGCCATGGGTCTACTGTAGGTTAAATTGATATTGACTGAATTACGGGGGTCTAACATTTTCAATAATGTATTGATTCGTAATTTATTTATTGAAAAAAAAAGTTAATAGATGTTTAACGAAATAAAACTTTTGAGAAACGTTAGGTTTCATGTGCATAGGGAGATTTAAAATTTTATTTTGTACCCATTTAAATAGTCAAATTCTCTTAGGCGTCAATTTCGTGCTGTACTGAACTTCTAATAAAGAGGAGATTGGGGTTTGAACACTAGTTGGGTATACCGAGGGGATTTTTTTAAATGGTTATTACAGTGCTCCTTCACACAAATGCGGGTACAATTTCTCTAAATTTAACCTTATTTGCATATAACCCTAATGGATGGTAAGACGGTTTGATTTAAAAGAAACAAAATTTGTCAAAAGCCAAAAACTTTTCCAGGTATTTTTCACACGGAAACACGCTTACACACACCCACACACGCTACATATGAGTGATGGAAAAAAGGCAGGAAGAGAGAGATGAGAATGGTTTAAGAGGGGAAAGGAAGGAGAACAAATGTGTGTAGAGCGTAACTTTAGAGGTTATGGGGGAGTGAGAGACCACCAAAGGAGAGTTCTACTGGACCCAATCGCTACCCAATTAGCTATGCCTCCGTCCTTAAAAGAAACTAATAAATCCACATGCTCATTTCCCGTAAAGACAAGTCTACAACAGTCGTCAAATACTTCCCTGACAGAATGGGGAAGAGAATTAGGGGGATTCATTCCCTCCTTCCCCTTTGCATCGGTGATCAAATGGTCTAAGACGTCACTCTCGTATTAGAGCATTAATGGAGAGATTGGGGCTTGAATACATGTCGGGTTTACATAAGGGGGATTTTTCTAAATAGTTTTACAATAGACTTTAAATAAAAATCTGATACATTTCCTCTTAATTATACCTTCCTCATCTCTATCTCAGTAGTGTAAATATTAGGATATCCCGATCGGGTAGTAAGACGCGTTGCACAAAAATAGAACAAAAATCAAGTAGTACCAGCCGTTGAAATCCCCCAAATGTAATCCAACATGTTTGTTTATTATGAACCAAACGGGGTTCACATAAAAGAAAATTATTATAATAATTTCTTAATATTATCTTTTGAAATATAATAATTACTGTGGAATAAGTTCGGCACTAAATACTGCCCTAGGCCTAATAATTTGCATAAATAATGATGATACCAACTTCCCGGACCTAAAATACTACAACTACCTTTCGATACCATATTCCTTTGAGAGACAACTGATGTTTACTCTACGAAGGGTTGTATGTTCAAAGAAATTACAACTTGGTCAATACATTATGACCTGATATTATTTCTGGAAATTCAATTTTGTTTTAAAAAAATATAGTTTTAATGTAGTTAATTTTTTTGTCATCTCGCACGAGTAGTTCATCTAGAAACATAGCTAAGAGAATAACCTTGTTTTACAAAATTTTGAAAAATGATGGTATATATTGAAAAAATCGAATTATCACCATTCTACAATCTTTCATAATTTTCTTGGTATTGTTAAGTATCGGCATATGTAATAAGAATCCACACATCCCGTAATTTTGTCAAAGTGTTTGTATCCACATTCTCAAACATCCATCAATAACCATTAAGTGGTTGGTGTGACACCGTAGTTGGGGATACAATATAATGGTGAGGGGAAAAAAGGGGGTGGGGAGGGGTAAGGGCAGTTTTGTGGTAAGGGTGGGAGGCCATCTGGCATGTTTTTGGGGGAAAACAAGTTATAGGTCCTTGCATCCCATCGTTTCGCCAGTTAACTCTTATAAGAGGATACAGCGAGAAAGAAAATTTGGGACGCTCTTAAATTAACGACAGCAACAGTGAATTAAATACGGTCCTTGCTAGACATCCATTGAAACACACTATGGTTTAAGGGTGACATATGGGAGAGTAATTATAAACGTCACTTAAGTTTAGAAAACACGACTATTTATGAAGTGGCTTGATATTTATATTGTGTTTATCAATGTTATTACCAGTTATTATTATTATTATTGTTAGCACCGCGTTTTACTACCCGTTCGGGTTATACTAACTTACGCTAATGTGTAATGGTAGGATGATTGTGAGATGAAATGAAGGACCTACATGTTTAACGTGGAATCCGAACCACGGTGGAGGCCTGGCACTCCCCACATTCACAAGATGTCTTGTCAGAGGTGAAGAAAGGGTTTGGCAATCAGATGAATCTGTGCCGGGACCGAGGATTGAACCCCGGCTGCCAGCACGCACAGAAGTCTGACACCTTACCCCTAGACCGCCAGGTCACCCTATAACCAGTTAAAAGTCTAAAGTTTAAGTTCAAACTGTTTAGAAAATTAATAATATGATAACTTAATTAAAACCCTATAAAACAATCCCACAGATTAACATTTCCTGTCGTGACCTTATAAAAAAAATATGACTATTTGATAGAGGAAGACTAGATCTAGATTTCTAACCTTGTCAGAAACCAGCTGATAATTTTCACCTTCGTCTTGTTGAAAATGATAGTTAAAAAAATATCAAACAACTTTTTAAATAATGCAGGATTTCTAAATGACTGCAACACGTCTCAGTGCTTTACCATCTAAGGTTTTCATTGCTAAATTCTCTGCAATTTTCTAGTAAAGGGTCTTATCTGACTGATATAAAAGTTACTAAATCCAGTTTCACGTCAAATTGTGTGATCAGCATTTGTAACCTTTGGTAGATTTCAGTACCTATACGCTGACACTAGTTTTTTTACATCCAAGACTGTTTCCAGCCTGTGTCTCGGGTAGGTTTTTTTAATCACGTCATATATGTTCTATTACCGGCTTGCTAGGCTTGTCGTAGCTTCATACACCTTATAATCTGACTTATGACGACTGGGACAGGCACAACATCCATACCCCGGTCGTTAATTCATCAATGTATCGTCTTAGGGGTGAGGAAGGAAGTTTTTTAAAGGTAGTCTACCCGCAATTGTGTGGAAGAAGATTGGGAAACCATTTATGTAAAACCACCTTCAGCAGGTCTATAACTGACCGGGACTCGATCCCTGATCTCCCCATCATCAGCAGGCCCGTCTATCACGTGAGTGATGTCTTAGACCATTCATCCACCGAAGTGGGTAATTAATATATATATAAATAAAATCCTAGTGTGATATGGGTAGGGGAGATAATTTTGAGAAGAAATGTACTCACGTTAGCGGGGATGAATAACTACCCTGGACGCACTATAATAGAATGTGACCCCGATTCTTCCCGTTACTGTAAATTCAAACCAGGTGAGCCTGGAGTTTGATCCGCGTGTCCACCCAATGTGCGTGTATTTATTTAGAAGGAAGTGCTAGACACACAAATATAAATCAAATAAAAACATAGGTCCCTACCTATAGACCCCTTTAGCACAAACATGTCGCAACACGTCACACTATGTTAGCAACAATTCCTCAGTCAATGTGGGAAGTGGGGGAGGGGGGCCCGGTGGCAAGAGTCGGATCACCCCCAGAGACCAACAGACCAACCCTCGAGGCGCACCAACCACCCCCTGCTTACCCCCGGAGCGAGAGGGTGATTGGTATAACTTACCACGAAATTGGCCTCCACTTTGATGGAAATGTGATTTTATTGAGGAAGTCATTCATTGTTACGGAGTGATGTATTTAACAACTTAAGGAGTTCATATTGTGAGTTTAGGTCCAAAAGATTGCTTTATGCTTCGCACATTATTAGGCTGGACTGATATCGAACGCAACTTTAGGTCATTAGGCCTATTTTTTGTTGTTGCAGTTTTTACATAAAAAAACAGACGACCCATGCCAAAAACTCCATGACGTGTGGCCAACGCAACAAACCCCTCAGCTGCTTATCTCAGTTTTCTAGACCAAAGTCGCTTCTACTTTATTCACCTTCACAAGGCAGAGTTTGGCCCCTTTCTAGACCCATTCCAATAAAAATCTGGAAGTGCCAAGGACTGAACCCCATACCTCTGGATCTGTAGCCGGGAACTTTTAACACTAGACCAAAGATATGTTTAGCTTAATTTTCTACGCATATTGATATGAACAGATCCTTAATATCAAATGGGAGCTATAGACATTTAATGAAAAAAAAAATTAAATTTAAATTTTCTTATTAAAGTTAGTCAAGTTAAACGCATAAAATAAATTGATATTTTATTATTCGTGCTAAAATAAATTGCTATCAAAATATAAAAAATACTGGCCAAAACTTTCGTCCCTTTTTATTTAACCTTAAAATATATATTTTTGCTAAATTATGTGAATACGCGTTAATATTGGAGAGTTTATTCAAAACAAAACAGATGAGACCTACAGTTAAATACACAACGTCGTCATGTTAAAATTTGATTATCTATTAGCCATCCGAACTGCTGCGTCACCTCAAATAAATTGTCCCATTTTCTTAGAAGTGGGGGAGATACATATTAACATATAACACACAAAAAAACTTATTAAAAACTTATTTTAATGGGATAGGAAATGAAGGGTACATGAGAAAATCATGTGAAGTCAAATTTTAGTTCAAATTGAGTTAGTGCTGACATCTGTCAGACATTAAAGAAGAGAGCTTTATAATTCACTTTTGATTATGCTTAAAAGAGATCTCGTTCATATTTTGACTACATTTTTTTCTTCTGGTGTCTCTATGGGTATTGAAATAAAAATATGAGTGTCCTAGAAAATGTGACTTTGCCTCTTTTCCCTCATAGTTTTCAATTGGAATAGAATTTTTTTACATAATCAAATAAAAGCATAGAGATAACATTCATGACAAAACCTTATTCTTAACATGATGAAATTAGCGGTTGTTTTTATTTTAAATTAAGGGAGCGAGGTTTACTGTTCACGAAATGATCGGTAAAATATATTACGGAGATTAAAATTAATACTTTCTTATGAAAAACCATTCTTGTTATTTTCCATGAATAGAATTCGATTGTTTTTTATAGTATTTTACATAAAGGTTAATAATATACCAAACACTTCCGAGTAGTCCCTTTGGTTGAATAAATTGACATGATGTGTGAGCTGAGAGGGGAATATCAAACCGAAAGAAAGGGATTTTTAGTTCATGTATCTTAAAATATTCCACGAGTGAAAACTGATACTATGAACTATGAAAGAGAAAAAAAGATCGATTAATAAATGTTCAATCTTATTTTAGCTAGTCTCTAAGTGACACATCTTTATATTCAGTATGTTGAGTGTCACATTTGTAGAGTGACGTGTGAATGACTAAAGTAGTTGATGGATGAGTTTGGAATGGTCGTACCAGAGATGAAGTGTTATCATTATCATCATCAGATGAATGATTAGGAGTGACTTTTAGTTCGTCTCTTTTTTATTATATCTTGTGGAGGTTTAGAATTCACTTTCAAAAAATAAAAGCTACAACAGAACCTCACTTACAAACTAACTACAATTAAGATAACTTTAATAAAATACCTGATATTGTTCATTATGTTATACTTGAATAAATAAGTCACGGTTACGGTCTAGAAAAATGAGATTAATGGCCAGAGGCTTTGGTATAATGACCATATGACACACATTGTCCGCAAACGTTGGCAAAATAATCGCTAATGGTGGCGGCCGCTCGGATGGTATAGCTAACTTGCAGACTCACGCCATAGAGTTTTTTTATGTTATACATATTTTAGAAACAGTTTTATACCAGTTTTGGAGGTCAAATGGTCTGACGCGTCACTCTCACAATATACTTTAATGCTGATTAAGAGTAGATCAAAGTTTGAATCCCAGTCAGGTTTACTGAAATCTGATTTCCTAAATAGTTTTCTACTCACCTCCAGGCAAATACGTAGGTACTTTCTCTAAATTCAAACTCGCTCAACCAAAGCACACTATCGCAATTAGTACCTATATACGCATAGCATAAACAAGTAGTAAAACGTGGGGACAAAAAGGCGTTGTATAGTTGATTTATATATTTTTTTAAATTCATTCTGTTTATAAAATATGTGTACATTCAGTTCATTATATTTAGATTGACTAGTGTCATTAATGTTTTTTAAGTATAAATTTTGACAGCATATTAATTATTAACGGCTTAATCCTAATATTACTGGGTGAATATGGTTATAGGGTGACCTGGTGGTCTAAGAGTAAACACTCCTCTGCTAGGGGCACGGGGTTCAATTCTCGGTCCCGGCACAGATTTATCTGATTACCAAACCCTTCCTTCACAAGACGTGTATTAATCACAACTTGTGAATGTGGGGAATGCCAGGCCTCCACCATGGTTCAGATCCCACGTTAAACTGTAGGTCCTCCATTTCATCTCACAATCACCCTACCATTACACATTAGCGTAAGTGCTTATAACCCGAACGGGTAGTAAGACGCGGTGCTAGTAATAATATGGTTATATAGAGGAAATTAAAATGCATTAGCGTGTAAATGCATTGAAAACCACAGCAAAAACTACTTGAGAATATTCCCTCCAATGTGAGCTGTATTAACTCTTTATTGTATAATAGAAAAAAATATGGATTAATTAGAAATACGAGAGGTTTATATATAGCCTCATTAAGGAATATAAAATCGTTAATATATTTTTCGACTCTTTGTTGTAGGTCTACCTTACATTAATACAGTCAAATATAAATGGTAGTTTAGAACAATTCATAAAGTAGAATTTGCAGTCCAATGTGAAAGGGCAAAACGCACTTTCATTTTCGATATACAGTGACAAAGAGTTTATGGGATAAACTATAGTTAATCATTTCTTCGAGAATAACTCAACCTAATATTCCAACACTAAAATTATATTTGTATTGTGTTAATTCGTAATACCAAGGGAACCATAATCACAAATTAAGAGTAAACATTTTTATATGTTTGGGACAATCATTTAAAACTTGTTTTATCATCCGTGAATAAATAAACTGGATTATTTCTTGGATACAAACAAAGGGTTTTATGATAAAGCTAATAAATAGATAGATTAAACTGGTTATTTGACCATATGACTATGTTGCTCATGACTTATTGTTTGGAATAGGGTGTCATTAAATCTAGTTTCAACATACACAATAAAAATAAAATATTTTCAAAAGGGGGGAAAACGAATATTATTTCAAATAAATATTATTCATGGTATAATTCAAACTTTAAATAGTAAAAATGTATTTCGCAGTAAACTATTATGATTGTTAAAATGTTTATAGTCATATAATTGAACACTCAGGCTGAATATCATAGTCAATTTATGTTTATACTACTGGTATTATTTACACGATTTATTGCTTGTAATAACTAGCAGGTTCTTAATTCTAAACAATCAATCCTATGTAAGAGGAAGTGAAAATATGATAATAACTATTCAATATTAGCACTCCTCAAAGAAACTGTAGGCCTATACAAAATAACTGTGTGAATAAATTTATCTTCAGTTTGCAATTTGGTATCAAACTTCTTTCTTTCGTGTCAAAGCTAGGTCTATTAAAATCCCTTCCTAAATACAGTCAAATTACTCTTACAAAAAACTAGAGGAATATATAACTTTCTACAATGTTCAGTGAGCAAAGTATTACAGAAAAAAACAGATATAAGCATTAAACTTAAGTCATGGCTGCGTGGCGCAGGTACACAACCTGGTAGTTGATTAGATCGTGGGGAAAGCGGGCGGGAGAGTTTGTGTTTCTTCGGGAATCCTCTTAAAGGCATAAAGCACTGTTCTCAAATCGGTTTCATTATTTGGTAGCATTTAAACTAATTGAATGTGTTTGATTAATGACTACTTATACTGTTTGGTACAAAACCAATAGCTCAATTGTGTTAGGTGTGATAGGACGCTTACTATACTGTGGTTATTTCAATTTACTTATTTGTGTTTCTTAGATAACGCATGAAAACTATTTATTTTGGTGTTCATCGGAACAATACTTTCATAGAGCCACTGTGAACGTGCTAGCATTTATACCTTAATATAGGTACTTTTTAAGTTATTTTATGGCTTAGCGTGTAAATTAGGTTTATTTAGTTTTTCTTTTTAGATAATAAATTTTAACTATTTAGTTTGGTGTTCATTGGAATAATTCCTCCGCGTAGGTGAGCCAATATTAATGTAAGGACTGCCTTTAAATTTTAGTTTCTTACTATAGGTAGTCGTTTGTGTGTGGTAACGTCAACATTATACAACATTTATTTCCATTAATACTTGTCTGAAATGATGTTTTGGTAGTTTTTAGATGATTCGCTGTGACAAAATAAATGGTACGGAGCTCCGCACGGACTTTCTCGCTCTATTGTTTGCAAATGGATATATTTACTCATCTCGTAATATATGTGAAACGAAATAATACACACTAGCAAACATAAATTGCGTCCCAGTTTTAAATTTTATAATTTTGTTTTTAAAGAATTTATGTCCTCATTTGTGTGTTTGGATCGATAAAAAAATATCAATGTTGGGTCCACAAGGGTCAACACTTCGTATTAGAATTTTAACTTCCGCTTAAAATTTTCTACATTTTATTAGGTGGTGCAAATCCTCATGCCATCGTATTGCTATTAAAATTCCTCATTTATAAATTTTGCACAATAAAAAATGTTAATATTGACTTTTGAGTCCAAAGTGGATATATATCATTGTTGTACAAACATTTGTACAAACTTTTAGAGACTTATATTATGTAATTACTCTATGGCATTGGATAATTATTGCGTTAAAATTTATGTAGTATTACTGTACAACTAAAGCTCACAAAATGATATTAATGTATTTGCTATTATCTCAGAAACTGTTTTATTTATAAAAATATATTTCAAATAAAAGTTTCTTATTTTTAATAGTACTGCAATTTTGCAATGATAAGTTATTTAGTATCTCAAATAGTTGTGGAGATATGTAAATTTCAGCTTCTGTAAAGTACCCTAAAAGTCATTTTCACGGTAAAATGAAAATAGTTTATTTATAATCTTAATCAACGCCCAGATACGAATTTTAATCAAAACTGTTAGAGTCGATTTTGAGAAAATAGATTTTTTTAATCTTTTCGCCCTTTATTAAACTATTCTTAATTTCAAGTTTAAACAGACACACAGACAGACAGCATCGTAAAGACCACTTTTTAGGGTTTGGGGGGTCATTAGACGTCGACATACATCAACATTCCAGGTTAGGTTTTTTTATGGTCGCAATACTTTACCTTTAGTGTTCGAAAAGTTACAAAATATATATTTGCGTGTAGCTTGAAAGTTATTGGTTTTATAAAAATATGCTTCGTATAAAACATTTGTAATATATATAGATCTACATATTTGTAATGATAAGTAATTTCAATTCTCAAATAGTTTCGGAAATATTATACAAAATGAGAATTTACGCATCAGACAGGATTAAATTCATTTTTCCAAAATATTGAGAGTAGCCATTTTGTTTGGAATATTTATAAATGTTTAGAAATGAAATTTAATCAAAATAGTTAAAGTAGATTTTCTCAAAATCGGTTCTATCTCTTTTTGCCCTTCAGTAAACTACCCTTAATTTTAGGGTTAGATATCCAATTCCAAAAATTCCTTTAAGCAACCCTATGAAAAGCCTAGATACCAAGTTTTAGCTCGATCGGTAAAATAGTTTAAACTCTAGTTGGAGGTACAGACAGACAAACGGGAATTAAAAACAACTTTTACCATGAAACTTAAAGATTCATCAAAATCTCGAGTTCGATTTTTTAGACGATCACAATACTTTCTCTACCTTTAAGATGGCGAGGAAGTAAAAAAGATAAATAAAAGGATTGTTGTGGTGATGGTGGTTGGGTAGGGAGGGANTACGAGGAAGGGGGAGAAGAAAGACTGAAGGTTTGTAGCTCGGCGGAGGACTTAACCTCAGGAGCCCCACAAGCTCTTGACAGCAGGAAGCCGATTTGGTGGCTGCCACGTCGAGATGCTGAGAGGAGATACGGAGAGGTCTGGACCAGTGGAAGAGCTCCTTATCTCGAAAATAAAAAATGGGATGAGGAAAAGTGCAGTTAAAATATCGGTGTTTTTTTTATTGCAGTTTAGTTTTTAGTAAAAATATTCAATATTAATAAAATGTTACTTCGGTATAAATGCTTGGTTAAGTTTTATACACATATTAATCTAAGTTTTTGAATATTTTTCTTTGTGAACCTGATTTAACTTTAACATAAACTTTTAAAATTGAGAGCAACGTATAAACATAAGTTCGAACTAAGCGATGTCTATGATAAGAATTCAAGAATTGTTTGGATTAATCTTTGCAGAAAATTTAACTACACGTATTTATCTACTGAAGAAACATGTAATTTAATTATTTAAAAAAAAGCTTTTTTGCTTTATAACCAGCAGGAGTAAGTAACCTATCATCCCAGCAATTTATCCTGCTGAGAGATTCATTGATAATACTCACTTTTTATCCAAAATAATTAAACTTAACCATTTGCTCTTACAAATTATTGTTTGTAGGCCTATATGAAAATACAATTTATTAGGACACAAGAATTGAACCCAGAATCTTTGTTTTAGCATTAAACTTCTTATCCATTTGCTGTTCAAATACGTCGGGTATCGTAAAGGTTTGATGTTTTTATAATTTATTATTATTTAGCACCGCGTCTTACTACCCGTTCGGGTTATACGCTTTAAGTGCTAATTACACTAATGGATTAGGAATTGGGAAGGTTGAGTTAGAGGAAGTGAGCCCATATTTGCGTGGAGGGAGCGTAGAAAACCATTTAGGAAAAACCACCCTCAGTTCACCCGACCGAGATTCGAACCTCAATCTCCCCGTCCTCAGCAGTCGAGCTCAACACGACAAGCGCGTTAGCCAACTACGCCAATGAGGCGTAAAGAAAAAAACTTCAATACTTATTTGGTTATTTTCAACAATCCAGAATTGCGCCTGTTCAACATGTAGCACAAGCTGCGTTTTGCGCATGCGCAGCGTAAGATGATTCTACATGAATGATAAAAAAAAAATTGTCCTTCTGCAATCGGAGAAAACACATAGCTTGGTGTACCAAGGAATAGCCTAGCTTAGCTTTCTGTGTGAACCAACACATTTAAATAAATCGTCCGCTATTTTTTTAAACAGTCAGCAAAGAAAATATTAGCTGAGCATTCATTATGAACCGGCCTTTAGACGGGGGAAACAAGGGTGGAATAAATCCCATCACCGGTGTCACATTCTCTCGCCCAATGCACCTGTTACCTTTGATTGGCACTCCCCCCTCCTCCCCCTCTTACACACCCACCTCCTCGTTGACACGGTACACGGGGTGTGATTATCGCCGCTGAAGTTTCTGACGTGGGACATTGTGACGTCATAGGGATGGGAGGGAGGGGGAGGTAAACATCCGGTCTGGATGTGGACCACCTAGCATTATAAAGTTACAACAAGACACACCCTAAGCTCCTACACCATCGATACGAAAATGGGGGGGGGGGGCTGTTATTGACAAATAGACGACAATTTAATTGTTTTTAAATTATACGGATAATTATTGCTCTCAAAGAGTCGGATCAAACAGGATGCTCTACATTCATTTCATAAAATTAATTTACTAATCAAATACTAGTAGCTATAAGAACAATAGACCTCGCTCCCTTAATTCAAAATATGCTAAATACATCATTCTAAGAATTTATCATGTTCTTATCGTTACTATTATCAATTTCTCTTCTGATTTATCTTTAGTTTTTCATTTTATATTTTTCCTTGGCTATCAAGCTAGACAGATAACCAAATGGTGTTCTACTATATTCGATAGTGCATTATGTTCATTGAGAGTAACTGTGGATTCACGCGTCCACCGAAAAACGAGCGCAGAACCGAAACGGGGTCACGTGACGAGCTCTAAGCCAATCACAAGATTCCCGCCTCATCGGCTCGTGTGCTATTCTGCTAAAGTTCATCTCATCTCTACTTCGGCTGCTCTGCCCGAGATTTTCGGCACCAATCAAGTCTCATACTCAACCATCTCAAATCAGTGCGCATGCGCATTTGACAACGCATACGCTCTACAGCCAGAAGATAGCAGACAGCTTCGTTGGTCGTTGTTAGGAGATTTGAAATAACACGATAGCTTAAATCGTGTGTGTCGACATATTAGATTGTACCAGGGCACAGCGATATAATTTGAAAATATCTATCTAGTATCCACTAGAAAATAAAATATGTTGATAATTAGCTGTTTTAAGTTAGCACTGCAATGGATCATGGGTAGACATAGGCCCTACAGCGTATGAGTTGCTGCGCCATTCAAGCTGATCCTATTTTTTATTTTCAGTGAACGTGTGAAACAAGCTTTACTTTGTTATTATATTTTCAGCGAACGTGTGAAACAAGCTTAACTCTGTTATTCTATTTTCAGTAAACGTGTGAAACAAGCTTTACTTTGTTTTATATTTTCAGTAAACATGTGAATCAAGCTTTACTGTTATTCTATTTTCAGTAATCATGTGAATCAAGCTTTACTGTTATTCTATTTTCAGTAAACATGTGAATCAAGCTTTACTGTTATTCTATTTGCAGTAAACATGTGAATCAAGCTTTACTGTTATATTTTCAGTAAACATTTGAATCAAGCTTTACTGTTATTATATTTTCAGTAAACATGTGAATCAAGCTTTACTGTTATTCTATTTTCAGTAAACATGTGAATCAAGCTTTACTGTTATTCTATTTTCAGCGAACGTGTGAATCAAGCTTTACTGTTATTCAAGTGGATTAAGACGTCAGTCTCGCTATACATACACATACACATACACATACACACACACGTCAAAAATTATAAAAAAAGTGTCCTAGGTAATCGTTTAATTGCTTATAATTGTGAATTAAAACCACTTTATCTTAATATTGTACGTCAAACCTTTGGAGCGGTAGCCATATTTAAACGGATAACCATATCAAAAATCATATATATAAGTTGTTCGGCCTAGGTTTAAAGAATGTTCATGCTATATTTAGTTAAAATTAGTCAACGCATTTGAACGTAATTATGGAACAAACATCCGAACGGATGGACCTGATGGTAAGACGGACGGAACAGAAAGACAGATGAGATTCCAAACGGGTCTCTCTATGCTGGGTAAATAATGTAGAACTATAGAAAACTTTAAAAATTTTAAAAAGATATTGTTGAAAAATACACATAGGGTCTATCTTATAATATTAAACTAAAGCCTGATATTAAATAATTCTTAGCACCGCGTCTTACTACCCGTTCTGGCTATACGCTTAAGTACTAATTACTCTAATAGGTTAAGAATCGGGAAGGTTGAATATATAGGAAGTTAGCCCACATTTGCGTGGAGGGAGAGTGGAAATCCATTTAGGAAAATAACCCCTCACCCC
>CABFVX010000963.1:174211-186728 GCA_902151425.1 Timema shepardi | reverse complement strand
TGTGTGTGTGTGTGTGTGTGTGTAGCGGAGTAGGGTCTATATTATTTATTAATGCTATTTGGTAAACTGTGATGCTATTTTTCTCAAATATTTTGTAACCATGTCTATTAGTTCATGTATCTTATTTTATGTTCGTGCTTAGGTAATTATTGCGTTTTTAATGGTTTGGGTTTGTTTTCCCTCGATTTTTTTGGACAAGATAAGACATTTGGATCTTTGGAAAGGTATATTGACTTGCATGTCAAACTTACATTTTCTATCATGCCAATTTACTTAACCGCTTCCATCCCTATTTTATCAGTATAAAATCTTCAGCGTTTTATGTTTATTTGAAATGATTCTTGTCCTTTCTTAGCTAATTTCAGTTTTCTACCACACAAAAAATTAGTTGTTTTTATTGATTCTAGGAATTGTAATCCCCTCCTCACCCCCTTTATTTTAAACAAATCCTGCTTTGAAATTTTGAATTTTAAGAAAAATATTATTATCTGGCATTGTTGTCCTACCTGCTGCAAAATTTAAATTTCTCACAAGACTTGT
Organism: Timema shepardi; assembly: GCA_902151425.1. Taxonomy (NCBI): domain Eukaryota; kingdom Metazoa; phylum Arthropoda; class Insecta; order Phasmatodea; family Timematidae; genus Timema; species Timema shepardi. The sequence goes on along the minus strand of CABFVX010000963.1, from coordinate 186,188 downwards.
TTTTTATTCCCTCCTTATATGTCTTCCCATTTCCTGGAGCCCCATTTTGAAATATCGCAATTTTAGATCTTTCTGGAAACCCTTCTGCCTTTCTGCCAAGCAAAATTTTAAGTTTACAGACCTGGGGGTTGAGTAAATAAGGTGAGTAGTTAGTCAGAGAGTCCCACAACTTCCTGTCGTTCTCCACCCTCTTGGGGGTGACATTTCAAAAACCTTCAATAATGTCTCACCCAATTCTCGAAAAAAACCATTTTAAATTTCAAGCCTCTGCGTTCATTGGTTAAAAAGATACATGAGTGAATTTTGTAAATTTTTAACCCACCTTTTCACCCCTTGGAGGTCAAATTTTGCAAAACCACCATCTTAACTCTTGCCTAGGGCTTGAAAGGAGATACCAAGAGAAATTTTAAGATTCTAGGCCCAGAGGCTGAGGAAATACGATGATGAGTAAGCCGAATGAGTGAGTGGGTTTTGCCTTTAATATATAGTCACTTATAGATGAGATGTTTCCTACAATTATTGGAATTTTCTACGGATAAATTTACTTAAAAACTATTTTAATTCGTATGGACTAAGTTTTTTAATCTTCCAAACCTCATACTTTTTTAAAAAAGTTACCTTCAATCAGTCTCGAGTATTAACTTTGTTTATATCATGTATTATATATTTAAAAGAATATTAGCTTTAAGGTTAAAAAAAGAATGACCAGAAAACATGGCGTAGGAACAAGACACCATACAGAAAAATAAATCTAAAACGATAGCATATTTAACATTTAAAAAAAAAGAGTTTTGAAGAATTTAATTGGATAGCTGAGTGTCATAAAAAAATGAACTAGTTTGCGTGCAAGTTACATACATATGCACAATTAAAAATAACACCTCTGTTTTTAATTTGGATTGGCACTCCATTTTCCTTCTCATTAATTTAAAACTATATTCACTAACTCTAAAACATTACACTCATATTCGAACAAAGTTTGACATAGTAAAAACGACAGTAAAATAATTAAAAAGAAGACTACTAAATATAAATTATTGTTACCACCGGTGAAATATTTTTTTTTGTATTTGTAAACTAATCATTTAAAAATAAAGTCATCAGGAAAACTGCTATTATATGAAGATTTTGAAACAAGTTCAAATTTAAAGAAAAACAAAAAAAGGCAGTTAGAAATACAATAGAGCTAACCATTGATATAAATGTTAGAGAATGGTTTTATTTTGTTTTGAAGAGATCTTATTTCTTTTAAAAACAAAAAACAAGTCAGAGCATTTATTTCATAGCTTGTTGGCTCTTGGATAAATAAAACTACGTCCAATTAACATCATCGTACTGCCAGAGTTGAATTAAAAACTTTTTTATGACTTTTTCATAAAAAATATCAGTTATATTAAAAAATGTGCTTCCAATTAAACATGCAAGTGCCAATTTAAAAAAAAATAGAATGCAATGTAAAACAATTGTTTAGTATAATTTTGTGAAAATGTGTGTGGTGATGTTCCCGGAGGAAAAAAAAATAGATTTAAGGTGAGGCTGTAGGGGACGCGCCAAAAGATAAATGTTTTTGCGTTTTTTTTATCAAAACATTTTTATTGGGTTAAAATAAATCAAATATTGCTTCAATACAAACAAAGCTTAATTAATTCTCTTCACATGTCGTTATCAACAGCTATTAAATACTTGTTAAGGTTGTTCTGGAATTTGATGACAAGTCTATCTTAATTTGAAAAAAATTTCATCTAATGACAATATGCTCTAGAGATATATTCGACAACCGTCTATATCACCATGTGAAGAAAATTAAACTTCTGATTATACAGAAGCAACATTAGATTTATATTGAAAAAAAAAAGTTTTGCTAAAAAAAAAACCCTGTAAAAACACTATTTCGCGTTCCCTACATCCCAATCTTAAGGAATTGTTAATTTTCACAGTCTAGATATTATTATTATTATTATTATTATTAGCACCGCGTCTTACTACCCGTTCGGGTTATACGCACTTACGCTAATGTGTAATGGTAGGGTGATTGTGAGATGAAATGGAGGACCTACAGTTTAACGTGGAATCCGAACCACGGTGGAGGCCTGGCATTCCTCACATTCACAAGATGTCTTGTCAGAGGTGAAGGAAGGGTTTGGTAATCAGATAAATCTGTGCCGGGACCGAGGATCGAACCCCGGCCGCCAGCATAGAAGTCTGACACCTTACCCCTAGACCACCAGGTCACCTGTCTAGATATTGTTTGTATTGTAATACAATTAAGGCTTTATGTTGATACTGTATAATTGTCACAGGGTGTACATTATCTGACAACTAGAACAGTTACTAGAGCAACTCTCATTTATTCATTCGTCAAATCATATCTGTAGATGTTGATGGATATTATCAGTACCTAAAATTACATTAATAAAAGGTTATCAATGTTGACAGCAAAAAAAAAACTTTTATAAAAGGACAATATCACTAAACCGGGAATGTAAAGGGGCAAGATAGTTCTTAACCTCCGTTCTAGAGTCCTTAGATCAAATACAGACACGGTTAAAGATCCAGTCTTTGGGCCAGTTTCATAGTCAAATTTAGTACGCCTTAAGTGCGGCGCTACACTCAGTTCATGATGACACCTACCTAAACCAGAATGGAATGTGCCGTTCTCTCATAGGAAACTGGCCCATTCCATTCGAGTTTAGTTAAGTGTCGTCATGAACTGAGTGTAGCGCCGCACTTGAGGCGTACTAAACTTAACTATGAAGCTGGCCCTTAGAATGATAGAAAACCAGCTAGGAAAAAGGGTTTTGGAACTCCCTATAAAGAATTGTAAATTTAGTAAGTTAGTTTGAAAAAATACAAGTTTTTAAACCTAAAACAATTTTTTTTTTAAGTTTTATGCTCACGTTCATTTAATTATTAACCTATATTTAGAAGAAAATACATAATAGTATTTATAATTAAAACCATTAACTATAATTAAATTCTTCGTCTAGCACTAGTTACACATTACTACACCAACATATGTATATATTAAACTGATAGTTCCATATCGATAGTGATCAAATCATCTAAAGTTGCTTACATTTTAATAGCTTGTAATCTACTTCAACACAATATTAAACCCCTATTAGATATTTTATAAAACTAGACCCACATCTTTACTACAAGTAAAATTGTTTTCCTCGGCATAAATCTAACCCTGCTATTTAAATAATATAGATTAATTGATAGCATAGTTAAAGGAATGCCATGTATATAAAAGTTTTTGAAATACATTGGCGACTGTTTTTTTACTCCCATGTGTATTAAATTGTATAGCTTCTCTTTAAAAAACACATAAAAAATAGAATAAATGAATACATTCTAATTAAAATACCGATAAATTGACACACATACGGCCATTGACCTAATTGTTTATCCAATACACCTGCAACTTTATTGCGGAAAAACTTTAATAACAAACTTCTTTTTTCTCCTTTCCCACATATTCAAAATTACCGTCTAAGAGATAAGAAATAAAACCTTTAAGCATTATACTTACTATCAATAACTACCCCCCACCCACCCACCCCACGGTATTAGCTCTAGCACAAGCGTAGCACCTTCCTCTCTCATACCCGTCAAAGTCGTTAACTACAACCAAAATGGCGATTACATTTCCCTCACGAACTATGAGAAACCACGCGCTGTGGACCGCCTTTTCCGGTTCCGGCAACCGTGATCATGAAATATGTTGTTTCTTTTTTCCATTTCCTACTTGGGGTACAAGACTTTGTTAATATAGATATTTAAAAAAGAAAGCTATTACATCCTTGTGGATATAATTAGTGTAAGCATGCTCATAAAGATGATAATATGTTTGTAGATAAACGTTTTGTGGAAACGAGGAAAAGCGAACAATCAAATGTAATATAATGATAGGCCTACATATATCCTTATATTAAGTGTGTTGGTACCTTCAAAAACATTACTAATATAAAAATGTGTGCCCAAATGAGACTATTTTAACGTTAATTACTGTACTAAATTTACTATGATAAATATTAGTTTTGACTACATTTGCTCTTTTAAAAAGTGTTCAAAAAAATTAACTATATGTTTAGTTTTTCATGTAAATTTAAAACTTAACTGTACAAAATTAAATAATCTATTAATGAGGATACAGCTCATAAAAAGTTGTATTTATAAGATTTTTTTTTAAATTCCAGAGAGCAAACTTAATATTTTATCTGCCCGGTTCGGTGGTTGAATGGTCTAAGATGTCACTTTCACAGACTGAACTGGTGATGACGAGTTGAGTATAGCCTCGCTGGGGTTACTTTTCCAAAACGATTCTCCATTTTATCTCCAAGAAAATACGGGCACACTTACTCTTAATTCAGCCTTACTCATACCTAGAACATCAGCCTAATGAGTAAATAAGCAACTACTTAGGTGGCTGCATGGTCTAGGGCGTCACTATATTGTTATATTAGACCATTTACGAGAGGAAGGTTGTATTTTGAATACTTGTGTGTACTTATGGTGTTTTTACCAAAATGGTTGTAACCTACCTCCACGCAAATGTGGTTACACTTCCTCTAAATTCAACCTTCCCTTAATAATATGCGGTGCAAAAAAGTAGATATGCATATAGCCAGAACGGGTAGTTAGATGCGGTGCTAACAATAAACAAAACATCTTAATATTGTATTGATACAGGATGTCCCAAATAAAACTGGGCAAGATGATGAGGGGGTGAAAAGTGTTAACCTGCCTAGCGTTAGGACGTTGGATGGGAGAAGGGGATGCGGGTGTAGTTTGAGATGGTAGTTTATCGTTATAGGTCATGATGTTGGCAACCTAGCCGTTCTTCTAGCCGACTATCAAATGTTTATGTATTGAAACAACGCATAAAAGCTTGTGACACACATTTCGAACACAGCCTTTGAAATACTGTTCGTTTGGGGGCGATTTTGTTTGGTACACCACGTATAACGTTTTAACTCATTTTATATCTCATGAGTATTTATTTTAAGTGTTGAGACAAGTTTTATAGCTAAGCCGCCTCAGGTGCAGTACTATACTAAATACAAGACGATACCTAACTGTACTAGAATGGAATGGGTCAGTTTAATAATCAGAGTTAGTACATCTGTAGTGTGGTACTACACTAAATACAAGACGACATACAAGAATGGAATGGGTCAGTTTCATAATCAGAGTTAGTACACCTCTAGTTTGGTACTACACTAAATACAAGATGACATACAAGAATGGAATGGGCCAGTTTCATAATCAAAGTTAGTACATCTGTAGTGTGGTACTACACTAAATACTAGACGACATACAAGAATGGAATGGGTCAGTTTCATAATCAGAGTTAGTACACCTCTAGTGTGGTACTACACTAAATACAAGATGACATACAAGAATGGAACTGGCCAGTTTCATAATCAGAGTTAGTACATCTGTAGTGTGGTACTACACTAAATACAAGACTACATACAAGAATGGAATGGGTCAGTTTCATAATCAGAGTTAGTACACCTCTAGTGTGGTGATACACTAAATACAAGACGACATACAAGAATGGAATGGGTCAGTTTCATAATCAGAGTTAGTAAATCTCTAGTGTGGTGCTACACTAAATACAATAAGACACACCTAGACCAAAATGGAATGTGGTTGTTTCATAAGTGGAAATGACCCATTACATGAGTGTTTATGTAGTTTTAGTCCAGTATTCTGTATAGCACAGCAATTGAGGCGTGCTAGGTTTTACTAAGAAACTAGTCTTGATAGCATAATAAGTTTACTTTGGGGTATTTGAATCAATTCCCGATTAAATAAAAATAAATTAGTTTAATGTGTTATGATAGCAGAGGGAACACGTGTGATTAAGGTCTAATTAAAAACGCTCTAGCTTACTATTAAATTATTTTGTGTCAAGCGCCCCAATTATCGATTAACACTAAGCATATTAATGTGTTGATGAAGGAATCTATTTTAATATGAATTTCAAAATAGGCCTATATAGCTGTTTTTGCCAGAAACTTAACTCAGTCTGTAGCGTGTCTGCCTACTGAAATTAGAGTACCAGGTTCGATTCGTGGCATGGCCGTAAAACTAATCATTGGTGAAATTTGGGTTTAACCTTGGTGAATTAATGGTCTGAGGGTGTTAGGTGTTGTGTCATCTTTAGAGTTAAGTTAGTTTATAAGTCTTGTACCTAAATAATCTGTCGGTTAAAAAAGTGCGTATTAAATACTCTAAAAATAATTAATAAGGTTCAACATCATTAAAATTAAGGTTTTAGAATTACTAAGAAAGTTAGTTTGTAAGTTGTGTGTTGATAAACTCTGTGTATACAAACAGTGTTTGTTAATACGTTTGCAAAAATATATATAATAAATCATAAATGGGTTGAATCATATATATTTCAAATCAAGATATTAAATTTTCTTTCGAATTATGTAGAAAATAGTAGATAATTATGTTTAAAAAGATACTCACTAAGTATATTCCAATTGTGAATGTGGGGAATGCCAGGCCTCCACCCTGGCTCGGATTCCACGTTAAACTGTAGGTCCTTCATTTCATCTCACAATCACCCTACCATTACACATTAGCGTAAGTGCGTATTACCCGAACGGGTAGTAAGACGCGGTGCTAATAATAATAATAATAATAATAATAATAATAATAATAATTATAATAATAATAATAATAATAATAATAATAATAATAATAAGTATATTCCAAGCACACATTGTAAGACTTCAAACTACACAGACACACGAGAAGCGAGTTCAACTCGACACATGCCAGGCCACGCACTGAATAGAACTGAACTAAACTAAACAAGCCAACCTGGACACAAGCTCAAGACAGTCAAATGCCGCATGATGAGTCTTGGTCATGACGCTGTAGTAGTAGTAGTTTGTTTTTATTCTTCTCAGCACTACGTCTTACTACTTGCTCGAAGTATACGCAAGGCCATCTTAGTAATATTGTAACCCCCTGGGCAGGGAAATGCACTGGGCCCCTACCCAGCCATACGAATTAAAATTTAAAAGGTCTAAAAAAAGATTAAGTCTGTTGATTTATAATTTAACGGCACTTTAAACAAAAAATTTAGTTATAAAATAAATGTTTAAACATAAACAAACATACTTTTTATAAAGATAGAATTAATCAACACAACCTTTAACAATATAAGCGATGGGTGACCTGGTGGTCTAGGGGTAAAGTGTCAGACTTCTGTGCTAGGAGTCCGGGGTTCAATCCTCGGTCCCGGCACAGATTTATCTGAGTACCAAACCCTTCCTTCACCTCTTACAAGACAAGAATGTCAGGCCTCCACCGTGGTTCGGATCCCACGTTTAAACTGTAGGTCCTCCATTTCATCTCGCAATCACCCTACCATTACACATTAGCGTAAGTGCGTATAACCCAAATGGGTAGTAAGATGCGATGTTAATAATAATAATAATAATAATAATAGTAACAATATAAAATAAGTCTTTATAAACACTAGCGTGGGGCCCCTTAGAATCGTGGGGCCCTTGGGCACTGCCTATTGTGCCCATGCTTAAAGACTGCACTGATTATACGCTTATGTAATCTACTAATTACGTTAATGGTTTTTAAGGATCTTGTACCTGCATTTGCGTAGAGGAAGAATGGAAAATTATTTTGGAAAAAACACTCATAGTACACCCGACCGAGGTTTGAACCTAGCTCTCCCTTTGATCCGCAGTCTAGTCTACTGTGAGAGTAACGCGTTAGACCATGCGGCTACCGAAGTAGGTTAGTATCTATTATTATTAGCGTATGCCACCATGGTTTGTCGGCTGGACATTAGTGAACTTTTACTAGCAATGGTGGGTATGTAACCGTCTTTTGAGCTTGGTATACCATGTAGGTGAGTTTGCTTCGTCCCAATGAGATGACAATGATGATGATTATGTATTGCCAGTAGAAGTCTTAAACTTAGCTTGAATCTAATTATTATTATTATTATTCATAAAAAACATATTTAATTTTAGTAAGGAACACTATATATACAGATTTGACCACGACTTACGTTGAATCTTTTTTCTCATATAGACCTGAGGATGGTGCCATCGCAGCGCCGAAACATGTCGATATTCTCACAGCAGATTTAAAAGGAACAAGGGAATCAAACTTTTTTCAGATAAGAATAGAATTCAACTTTATTTACTAATTCTTTATATCTTCATATCATTTGTATTAATTCTAATTTATAAACATATTTACATCTTTTTTACACCTTATTATATTTTCCTCTAATGTTCTTTAATCTTTGGACTTCTGTCTCGTAAAATTTGTAGTATTAAATTTGTGAACTCAAAAGTTTCCTGAAAGACAAGATCAATCAAATTACATGTTTCATTAACATAATTTGCATCATTCTCAAAACTTTTTTACTATCTTTAATTAAGTTAACCAACTTCAGTGTTTTCGTTTAATACTATATGCTCTTAATGACTATTTGACTTATGTCTTAATATTTATATCATGATGTTTTTTAGTCTGATTGTGTAATGTTACTGTGACTCACATTTTTAATATGTATGTTAAAGTGTCTAGTATTATAATGTAATTTTATACAAGTGTTTTATCACAATCACTCTAAATATACACTCTTTCTGACAAGTTAAACTCAATATTATCTCTCAACGCATTTCTCAATTTAACTTCTTTGTTTGCATCAATCCTCCTTTTTTGTTGATTCTATTTTTATCAAATCTGTATTATTATTATTATTAGCACCGCGCCCGTTCGGGTTATACGCACTTACGCTAATGTGTACTGGTAGGGTGATTGTGAGAGGAAATGAAGGACCTACAGTTTAACGTGGGATCCGAACCACGGTGGAGGCCTGACATTCTTGTCTTGTAAGAGGGGAAGGAAGGGTTTGGTACTCAGATAAATCTGTGCCGGGACCGAGGATTGAACCCTGGACTCCAGCACAGAATTCCGACACCTTACCCCTAAACTGCCAGGTCACCGAATTTAAACCTAATTAACTAGACCATGGTAATTATAGGATTTTTTTAAAGAATTAAGCTAGGTTTTTCATGTTCGATTCCTAACATGGCCAAAAAATGTATCATTGGTAAAAAAAATGTATGTTCCATTTCACAGTGATGAATTAACGACCAGGGGGCTGAATGTTGAGTCTGTTATAAATTTAAGTTAATTTATAAGTAGTTTTTTGACATAATCAGTCTGTTCAGATAGTGCACTTTAAATACCACAAATAAATGAAAATAAAAATAGATAAATTATACTTCTAGAAATATAATATATGTGTGTGTGGACATGTAAGGAATACTTTATTTCACATATGAATTTCTTTGTGTATGCATTGTCATACGAACCGATTGTGGGCCACTGTTGAATATCTCATGAGGTACTGGTGGAAACAAGACAGCAATTAACAAGAGAGCGGGTAGCAGGGGATGGAGGGGGTAGGGAGTTTTAGGGGCGGGAGATAAGCCCCGGTAGCTCGTAAAGAAGTCCGGGATGTTATCATCGGCGTTGTAGTAACCGCAGCTCCTCTTTTTTGAGTTATGACATAATGAAGTGGTCATCCTGTATAAAAACCGCAGGCAAGTGTTTCCGTCCTCGCACCCGTTTGATAAATATAGATTCTCCCTCTTTCTCTTTCTATCTTACCAACACACCATTTTCCTCCCAACCGCATCATATGATTTAAAGTTCACTCCTTTAAAATTTAAGGCACATACACACAAAAAGAAAGTGTGATAAAAATTGCTTGGTAACTCTATCTTTTTTTTCCGTTAGATTTCGTATGTTTTTATAACTCTCACGATGTAAAAAATATATATACAGTGGTTTTTTTTGTGAAATTATAATTTATATAATTCTAGAACGTGTGTTTGAACATACATGTATTAAATTAAACTAACAAAAGCATTAAGGGTTTAGTTTTATTGATATATGCTTATTTTTAATATATCTTTATTCTGCCTACTATAAAAGCAACAGTAGAATTATGTTATGGAAAAAACAGTTATTTTTTAATCTCAAGCATTTTACAAATCAATTTTTGAATCGAGTGATTGATTATATTATAACTACCCAACTTATAAACTAATTTAAATCTAGAACAAACACAACCTCCAGACTTCAGCCATTAATTCATACCTGTGAAAGCGGAAACTATCTTTTCATCAATGATACATTTTTGACCATACCGGGAATCTAACCTGAAACCCTTTGCTCAATATACAGATTCGCTACAAACTGGAATAAGGTGACGGACAAGACTGTTATAAAAGAAAATAAACGTTATTTTTTGTGACCAAAATTGATAACATTTTATTGAATTACTAGAGCTATTTTATTGGTATTTATTAATAATGGATATAGATATCAACCCGCTTCAGTGGCCGAATGGTTTAAGACGTCACTTTCGTGTTGAATTGGCCCGCTAATGAAGGAGAGATTGGGGTTTGAGTCACAGTCGGGTCTACAAGTGATGGTTATTCCTAAAAGGTTTCCTACTTTCCTTCGATGCAAATGTGAGTAGACTACATCAAAAATACTTCTCATCTTTATCGCATTAGAGTGACTATCATATATACGTACAACCCGAATGGGTAGTAAGATGCGATGCTAAAAAAAACTGTACACGTATTTATCCTACATTCCAATCAGTAAACACAGCTCAATCTTTCATAGTAATAGCTCAAGAAATGGAAAGGTTAATATATATTTTCATATATTCATACGTCACATAATGTGATCTCAAGTGATCACTTTTTATATGTAGTATCAACTCGCTTTACTCATTCGGGCTATATATGCTAGTTCACTTTGTTCGTTGGGGGCTACACTCCCAAACCCCTTGTGAGTTTACTTTGCAAGTATCGGTGACCTGGCGGTCTAGGGGTAAGGAGGTGTTGTGCTTCTGTGCTTGGGGTCCGGGGTTCAATCCTCGGTCCCGGTACAGATTCATCTGATTACCAAACCCTTCCTTCACCTCTAACAAGACGTGTATTAATCACAACTTGTGAATGTGTGGAATTCCAGGCCTCCACCGTGGTTCGGATCCCACGTTAAGCTAAAGGTCCTCCATTTCATCTCACAATCACCCTACCATTACACATTAGCGTAAGTGCGTATAACCCGAATGGGTAGTAAGTATGGCACGGTGCTAATAATAATAATAATAATAATAATAATAATAATAATAATAATAATAATAATAACACTAATAAAACATTAAAATGTTAAGTTGGCAGAAAATATATGTTTACAATTTTTAAAGCTTATTTAGATGCTAAAGCTGGATTTTAGTCTAATGTATTAGTTAAATTATTTGATAAGTTAGGTGTTTGTAAATGTATGTATTTTTAATTCAGTACTATTAATGAACACCAGAAATTTAATTTGTTTAGCCTTAAAGAACCATATGAGATTTTATGTAGATAATAAATGTACTCAGATATCGCCTAAAAGGTAAAATTATATACAAATAATATTATGTATTGAAAAAATGCAACCAGTCAAGGATCAAACTTCGGACACTCCTGTAAAAGTCAAAAATACAACGATGAACTTCCAACTACTAATCCAAAACACCAAATGTATCAAAATATTCAAACCATTACCAAATAAAATAGTTTAACAGAACACGATGATAAAAATAGAATTCACAATAGTCTTGAAGACAGGTCACTGTGGTTAAAGAACCGCCATCAAAATGCTTTACTTCCTCGCCCCCCCCCCCTCTAACCTCCTTCCTTTTCATTCCAGCGCTCCTTAGCTAACTTATTAACTACATTGTTAGAAGAGTTGTTCTATGATAACTGACGACCATTAAGACTGATAAGACTCTTTTGCGGCACGACTACTTTACCAAACGAGGTCTAGTTAGAATAAATTATGAAGGAAGTGAGAGTCGTAAAAATCTATCACAATGTCTTAAGTGGGGGGGGGGGGAAAG
>CABFVX010000963.1:154921-174081 GCA_902151425.1 Timema shepardi | reverse complement strand
AAAGAGGGATGGGCGAGGGGGAAGAGGTCATGTTTTGCAGACATTTAGTGTATAACCTTACGTATCGTCTATACATGCGGCTTGCTTTTTTTTTCTCCTCTACTTAATTTCTATGTGTCTTTCTTTTAGTATTCTACCTTCTACGACTGAATAATTTTGAATTATAACATTAATACCTTAAAATAAAAAAAAGAAATATATTAAGCGTGTGTCTCTAGTCGAGTTTTTTTTATTACCTTAGATAAATTTAGTGAATCACATGTCCTTTCTTTACTCATTAAAAGTGGATGCATGCTTCTCTTACTTTTTTAAAGAAGTGGGAGGAGAAAATATACTGTGGAGGAAAGAGGGAAACTTTGAATTAGGCAAAAACTCACTAAAACCGGAAATGTGTAAATAAAATTAAGGGGTGAACAAATGAAACGTTACGTTTAAATTTGGAGTCTCAGCCTTAACGAAATTAAATAATGTGGTTGTATTAATTTAGTTTAAATAAAAGAGGTATTATTTTACCTTTGCAAATAATGAGAAGCTCTTTATTCTATAGTTTACATTATGAACTTGATGCGATAAAAAATATTTGTTTCTTTTCAATGTAAGCAAAGGTTTGATTCGGTTTAAGAGTAATACATCTTTTCAGAAGTAACCATTCATATATGGGGAAATAAATGGTCGTGTCATGAATGTCGTATTACCAGTGTAAGCAAAGTTTGTTTAAATTGTAGCCTACCGATGAATTGTTCTCATAACTCAGAAGAAAACTCATTGCCCAGGAATCAATGAACATACATTTCAATGTAAAAGATGTGAATCAAAGTTTATGTATAGTAATTAATTAATTGGTGAAATAAGTTCAAATTGAGAGATAATATAAAGCTAATTTTAAAAATTTCTGCCTACCCTGGTTGCAATTTTGCAGCACACCACTGTGAAAATGGTTATTTAAGGCAAAAGATGTATAGGGGCATACTGTAACTGCAGAAGTCTACTTTTATTTTGTATCAGTCTCTTAACTAGATAACCTATTAACTAATTACCCAACCATCTCGGTAGCTGCTTGGTCAAGCGCTACTCTCGCAGTAAACTAGATTGCCTGGTCTAGGGGAAAGGCGTCAGACTTCTAAGCTGGAGGTTTGGGGTTCAATTCTTGGTCCCGGCACAGATTTATCAGATTGACAAATCCTTCCTTCACCTATGACAAGACATCTTGTGAATGTTGTGGAATGTCAGGCCTCCACCGTGGTTCGGATCCCACGTTTAAACTGTAGGTACTCCATTTCATCTCACAATCACCCTACCATTACACATTAGCGTAAGTGCGTATAACCCGAACGGTTAGTAAGACGCACTACTACTACTAATACTAATAATAATAATAATAAATAGATTGCCGGTGACTTGGAGATCAAGTTTCTAATCTTGGTCGGGTGTAATGAGGGTGGTTTTTGAAAGATAGTTTTACACTATCCCTCCACGAATGTGATTACACCTCCTCTAAATATAATCTTCCTCTTCCCTAAAACCATCAGCGTAATTAGTACATTTGCGTATAGACTTAACAGGTAGTAAGACGCAGCGATTAAAAAATATTGAGTGCCCACCGACACGAGCTTTTTGTGGGGTTTTCTTAGCACTGCGTCTTACTACCCATTCGGGTTGTACACCTATGTAGTAATTACACTAATGGGTTAGAGATTATGAAGGCCTAATTTAAAGAAAATGCACCCACATTTGCGTGGAGGGAGAATGTAAACAATTTAGGAAAGCCACCCTCAGTGCACCCAACCAGGATTGAACCCTGATCTCCCCGTTTTCACCAGTCTAATACAACACGAGACTAGAGCGTTAGACCACGCGACCACCGAAGCGGGCTTCTTGATATTGTAACACACTTTATATAGATTATAGAGAAAAATATATTATTTTGAGGTTTTATCATACCTCAATTCACAAAGAGTTTATACTTCTCTCAAAGTATCAATTTCTTTGAAACCCAATACCCAACTATCGAAAAAAATAAAATTGTAGGACAGTTCAAAGTTTTATTAATGGAGTTGTCCTTCTACCACCCATTAGAACCTTATCTTCTCCGGAAGATATGATTTGACTGTCAATTTATTTTCTCCCTCGTATTCCTGGCTTAGCTCCCTATAACATAACACCCCCTCCCTCATAGATAGCCTTTCCCAGTGGCAATCACAATCCAATTTTATCTGGGGTGTTGGAATCACTCGCTGTTTCTGAGCGTTTCTCGAAAGGGAGGGAGTTTAGAATTCAACCCCACCCCTCCCCCGCCCTTATTCCAACCCCTTGAGGATTTAGTAGGGTCGATCGAGTTGGCAGGAGACCGCGTGTATGACATGCGATCAGCTAATGTATTCAATATTCCCCTCTCTCCTTTGGGTTATGATTCTATCAAATTATGTATACGAACACACACCAATACAACAACTCTACATGCGAGGGCTTCCTTACAGTGCTGGGGTGGGCTTTCTCAATATGTCTACGACAAATATATTAACATAACACTCGATTTCAAGAATATTAGCAAACATTACTAAAATTGTTCTAATATGTAAATATATAACTACGAATATTCCCACTCCCCCAATCACATTTAATTTTTTTTCAAATATAACATTTTAAATATCTACCTAAATAATTATTTCTATCTTATATTACAATTATAAATTGAGATTATCAGCATGGATTAGAAGTAGGCGAGAAATTGATTCATACGTTAGTGGCGAATTTTGAAAAACCGAAGGCGTTAGTGACCACCTGATATAAACCGTAAGTGTTCGCGCCCGTCGGCGAGTCAAAACCTTGTTACTAGCAACTGGAAGTCATTAAGAGGACGTATATGACGTTTATTTTTTGATCGGTCCTGTTTCAGAACTACTAGTATAAAGGAATGTTGATGGACTAGGTTAGGTTAGGTTAGTTTAGATTAGATTAAAACTATGAAATAAAAAATGTAGCTCATACGAAATATTTAGTAAAACCGGGGGAAAAAAATTAAACATATATTAAATATTCATAAAAAACATAATTAATTGAAGTAAGGAACAATAAATATTCTAAATTGATAAAATTAGAATCAATAGAAATAGCAAGGTAAGCTGAGAAATTTATTAAGTTGTGAAATGAATTATAAAGATAATATTTAAGTTAGCATGTAAAAAAGTATATAGTTTAGAATGATTGTGATAAAACAAATTTGAATAAAATTAAAATATAATACTAGACATTATACATACATATTAAAAATGTGAGTCAAAGTAGCACATAGTAATCAGAACAAAACATTAAATATATGTATTAAGACATGAGTCAAACATGACCATAGAGTGTATGGTATTGATAAAAATACTAAAGTTAGTTACAATTAAGTAAAGAGTTAGAGAATGATGCCTATTCTGTTAAGAAAACTATTAGGTTAATTGTTCTTGTATTTCAGGAAATGTATGATATCACCATTCAATATTAAGAAATTTTAAAGAGACAAATGTTCAAAAGATCTAAGAATATTAGATGAACAATATAATATGGTGTAAAAGAGGTATATATATGTTTATAGGTTAGAATTAACAAAAGTGTGATATAAAGATATAAAGAAGTTAATAAAGTTGAATTCTATTCTTATCTGAGAAGTTTAATGCCCTTGTTCCTTTTTAATTCTGGTGTGAGATTGTCACGACATGTTTCGGCGCTGCAATGGCACCATCCTCAGGTCTAGATGAGAAAAAGAGTTAACATAATTACCTAAAAAAGATTCCTGAAAAGAGCTCCTACTACGACGAATCAAAGAGAACTAAATTAAACTATAACTTTTATAGTTCTCATTTCAGGAATCTTTTTAGGTAATTATGTTATTTCATTTTCACAGTTATAAATGTCAAGTTTCCTGGTTATATATTAACTTACTTTCGTGTTTTCCTTGTATTGGCTAACATTGAATATTGTGCCACAACTTACGTTAACTCTTTTTCTCATCTAGACCTGAGGATGGTGCCATTGCAGCGCCGAAACATGTCGTGACAATCTCACACCAGTATTAAAAAGGAACAAGGGCATTAAACTTCTCAGATAAGAATAGAATTCAACTTTATTAACTTCTTTATATCTTTATATCACACTTTTGTTAATTCTAACCTATAAACATATATATACCTCTTTTACACCATATTATATTGTTCATCTAATATTCTTAGATCTTTTGAACATTTGTCTCTTTAAAATTTCTTAATATTGAATGGTGATATCATACATTTCCTGAAATACAAGAACAATTAACCTAATAGTTTTCTTAACAGAATAGGCATCATTCTCTAACTCTTTACTTAATTGTAACTAACTTTAGTATTTTTATCAATACCATACACTCTATGGTCATGTTTGACTCATGTCTTAATACATATATTTAATGTTTTGTTCTGATTACTATGTGCTACTTTGACTCACATTTTTAATATGTATGTATAATGTCTAGTATTATATTTTAATTTTATTCAAATTTGTTTTATCACAATCATTCTAAACTATATACTTTTTTACATGCTAACTTAAATATTATCTTTATAATTCATTTCACAACTTAATAAATTTCTCAGCCTACCTTGCTATTTCTATTGATTATATGTTTATCAATTTAGAATATATTAAATATTTTCCTAAGTAAATAGTATTAAAAAAATTGAATACCAAGGGGGCGCAAACACATATGGTTAATTTCCTCAGGGTGCAAATACACACGGGCGTAGCCAACACGTAGCCCACACGTTAACCTAAAACAGAACAGATTCTGCTTGAGTGGTGCAGCAACTCACACGTTGTATGTTGTTGACCCATGATGCAGTGCAAAGCAAACTTAAAACAAGTAAACATCACACTATTTTATTTTCTAGTATCTTTTAGATCCTTCTCCCGATATATTTTTTCAAACTATAATGCTGTGCTGTGTCACAATGTAAATACATTGATACACACGCCTTCCATTAACGCTTTCTTTCAAATCTCCTAACAACGACCAACGAAGCTGTCTGCCTGCTTGTGGCTGTACAGCACATGCGTTGTCAAATGCGCATGCGCACTGGTTTTAGGTGTTTGGTTCTGAGATTTGATTGGTCCTCCTGCGCCGAACATCTTGGGCAGAGCGAACAAAGTAGATATGATCTTGTGAATGGCTTAGAGCTCGTCACGTGACCCCGTTTCTATTCTGCACGTGTTTTTCGCTGAAGGTGTGATTCCAGTTTAAGTTAAAGGCTTGTGCTTGGAAAAAATAAAATCGAAACACTCACTAAAACATTTAGGAGTGACTTAAAAAATATTCAGAAATTTACTTAGAGGTTCTTTTTCAAAAGATACAGAGTTAATATCTTCTATTATTCTTAATAATTAATTATTATTGTTTAATATTACTACTACTATTATCACAGTGTCTTACTAACTGCTTGGGTTATAGCGCTATGCATATATGACAATTACTCTAATGGGCTAGGAATGAGGAATTAAGCATTTTAGAGGTAATCTATACGCATTTGCATGGAAGGAGGGTGGGAAAACATCTGATTAAAAAACCTTTTCAGTAGACCCAACCAGGATTCGAGCCCCAATATCCTCGTCATCAGTCGGTTATTTAACTCTAAAGTGATGCCTTAGACCATTCGGCCACTGAAGTGGGTGATTATTCTTTTGGAAACATTCAACTTTATAGAATAGCTCAAACATACTGTTTTTATCACTAATATATTTGGTCAAAAATATGTATTAATGTTTAATCCAATGTATTAACTTAATATTACAATCAATATATTCAATTACTTACGTAAAAAGCACAAGACTGAACCATTATAATAATGCCAACACACGAAAACATCGTTACATTAAAAAAAATTGTTCTTATAACAATTTTTAGTAGTTTTTTTTCCTATATCAATCTTTAAAAGTATCACAATATAAAAGGGAAGACTACATACAAAGATGAATCGAAAGGGGGATTGGGGTGAGGTGGGAAGAGGGGCGACTGCTAGGCTTTCGTGCTGGCGCGTAAGCCCCCAAAGGGGTGAAAAAAAGATATAAAAGTAGGGGAGGGAATGAAAGGGTGCAGAAGTCAATTTGTTGTAAGTGCCCACACACAGTTAGGAGAAACATTCATCCCCTCAACTTTATATATACATACCAGTAGTAGAAACATCCATCCCTTGAACTTATATATATATATATACTCCAGTAGCGTCGCGCTATCAGTAGGGCCTATATATACATACACTTATAAATATATATTTTTACCCAAGTATCTAAAGCGAAATGTTGAAATGACTCTATAAAAGACTTGGAGAGTGTGAAAGGGAGGAGTGGAGGAACGGGGGGTGGAGTGGAAGGAGGTGAAAGCGAGAAACAGAGACGTCAGATCGGAGGGAGAGAAGGGTGGCTCGGAAGGTATAGGAGTTGAAAGTGGGGTGAAATGGTAGCCAGGGGGAGGATAAAGCTGTGAGATGGCTTCCAACACTATCCCTACCCTAGAAGAGTTGGATTGTGTGTGTATATATATATATATAAAGAGAGGGATAGAGAGAGTATAAAAAAACTTCTATTCCCTTCCATTATTTTATGCGTATTTCAGGGCCCCGGCGATAGAGTGCAAAGTTGAAACCATTAGCGTCTTATCGTAGCTAAAATTGCCCCCATATTTCTCACCCTATCTTAATAATGCATCGGCCCCTGGAGTTGCTCTTGATGGAGAAAGAAGGAAAGAGAGTTAAACTGTGGGGGAATGGGGAAAAAAAGAAGTTTGAGAGAGAAAGGGAAGCTGGACCCGGTCTCCATCTGCACTTCCCACTCTGTGTATTATGCTCCCTGAGGTTGAAGAAATAGCTTTTCTCGCTCAAAGTGTGAAGGATTACCTCCATCGAAGGTTAACGTAGGAAAAGAGAACTTATCTCCGGTTTTATAAGAACGTCCACAAGTTTTTAGGAAACTTATTTCCGGCTTTTTTTTTTTTTTTTGTAATTTCTATTGAACCCATCGAATAGTGATCGTAAAAAAAACTAAATTTTGATAAATGTCGACGTTTTATGACCCCTTGAAACCGAAAAAGTTACTATCATTATGCCGTCGGTCTGTCGATCTCTTTGACTATAGCCGAAACCATGTTACTAATCAGGCTAAAAGTTGGTACCTAGGTTAATAAGGTCCCCCGGAGATTTTTTGGAATTAAATAAACAAACAAAAATTAAGGTTAGTTTAATAATAATAATAATAATAATAATAATAATAATAATAATCAAAATCATCTGTTTACAGCCTGTGGTCACGCCATTTTAGTAAAATGCCTCCATCATCCTCTATTCTTACACCATTCTTCCTTCATTAATTTCTTCTATTCTTCTGCTCTCACTTGAACAATTTCTGTTATCTGTTCCTTCCATCTCTTTCTTATCCTCCTTTCCGTATTTTTCCTGCATACTTCATTCCCAACATTTTCTTTGCCACCCTATCCTTTTCAATTCTCATTACATGCACATACCATCTCAGTCTTGCTACCTCCACTATCTCATGCACTCCCTGTACATCAACTCTTTCCCGGATAACTTCATTACTAACCTTAATTCTCCTCGGGACAGCTAACAGTTTACTGAAGGGCAAAAAAAAAAAAAGATCAAATCTATTTGCTTGAGATATGCTTTATTGATTTTGATTAAATTTTGCGTATAGGCATTGTTTAGCATTAAAAACAAAATTGCTCTTCTACGTTTTCTCATGAATATAATTTTAGGGTACTTTAAACATGCTGATATTTCCAATTTTGATAATATATTTGATAACTATGTAAGATATTAACTAACTTATCATTGTAACATCGTAGTAGGCCTACTATTATAGATTAAAATATTTTATTTTATTTTTTTATATAAAATCAAATGTTTCTGACCTATAAGCCACATATGTAAGATTTTATGGAGCTTTTGGAAATGTGAAGTTGATTGGTAAACAAACTTGAATTAAAAATATTTATAAAATAGCATATATGAGAAAGCACAAGTCACTTATATTGAATGAAAGTCTTACTTTATGAACTTATACTAGGGCTCTATATGATGAGCCCCATCATAATCGGATAGACTAAGGTAAATTTGCTACTTTTCAGCGTAAACGAAAAGTACTTACCATTGTGTCTTATTATTTATTGCTGGACGATTTGTTTTAGAGTGGAGAACACAAAGATACCTATTTCTTTACCTAACTGAAATACGTTAGGAATTGAAGTTTAAAGCGTTAGTTGTCAAGACAAGGCACGAAATATTTTGTTTAGGCTATTATTGGAGCTTTATATCACTTCATCACTATACTATAAAGTCACATGGCTGATTCACTCACTCACTAACATCAATGATTACCCACTTCCAAATGAGGTAGAAACTTGAAATTATGCCAACTTATAGCGTCTAGCTTGTAACCGACGGGAAAATTAAAATAAAAAAAATTACTCCCTCAAAAAAAATTAAAAATAGTGGATCAACTTTAAAGTCGATATGGACCTTTCTTTGGAGGCCTTTTGTGGCTAAACGGCAAGACCTATAAAAAAAGGATTGCACCAAAGCTAGATTTTATAATTTTAGGTAAATGTTGCACATTTTTCGCACATTTTTAAATTTTATGACACACTTATGGGACAGATAGACTCATAAAATTGTAAAAATAAATCAACGTTCAAAACGACGTTGAAATTACATTAGTTTACACTCACTGTGAGTTTGAAGGTGGAGCCCAGAATGAACAAACTTAGTTAATATAACGATTCAAGTTTGTATACAATTATACCATATTATATATAGCTTCTATATTCATACAAATCTGCTTCGTTGGCCGCATAGTCCAAGGCATCACTCTCGAAATAGACTATACTACCGATTACAGAAAAAATCAGGGGCTAGCCTCCTTGTCAGATGTACTGTAAGTGTTTTTCCTAAAGGACCTTCCAATATCCCTCCACGCAGATGCGGGTACAATAACTCTAAATTTAACCTTAACACATATGCGTCCAAGCCGAAAGAGTTTCGTATCTAGGTCATGTGTACTGAGGTTGGTTTTTCCTAAATGGTTTTCCACTCTTCCTCCACGCAAATTCGGGTTCCCTTCCTCTAATTCAACCTTCCCAATTCCTAATCCATTAGCGTGATTAGTACTTAAAGCGTATAACCCGAACGGGTAGTAAGACGCGGTGCTAAATAATAATAATAATATTACTCGAAGTTAAATTATTTTTGAACTCATTTTGAAAATTAAGTATTGTTTATTTACACAGATTAAATTGATAGTGATACATTTGAAAAAACCACAAAGTTATTCAACATTCACTAAGAGGAAAATTAATAGTTTTACTTGGATAGTTTTTATAAGTTAATGTTTAATTAAAACGTCACAATAAAATTTTACCAAACTCAATTTGGTGGTCGCATGGCCTAAGGCACCACTCTCACAATAGACCAGACTGCCGATGACGGGGAGTTCGAGGTTTCTTGTCCCAGTCGGGTGTTATGAGGGTGTTTTTTCCTAAATATGTATCCACTTTCCCTCCACGCAAGTGTGGTTACACGTCTTTTAAATTAAATCTTCCGCATACATAACAAATTCACGTGATTAAAACATAGGCATAGAACCCGACAAAGTGCTAGAACAATTATCAAAATTCATTTCAGTTGTAGAGCTAAAATTAGGAAGAATAAGGGTGTTTTTCTGTTCTACTCATGAAAGAATGATAAGAAAGCTACGTCTATAAGTAACAAGCTTCTTAATGGTATGTGTCTTCTTTCTTTTCTCATAGCTTTGAGAGGGGGGACTGCTTGGTGATACATTTATCATAACCTCCTTGTAGGGTTGCTAGGCAACCCGGCCAACTTGATTTCTTCCTAACGCCCTTGCGTCCAATAGCTAGGGCGGGGATGATTTGGTAGGTTGATATCAGGATACCAGACTTGCCAAGGAGGTGTGTTTAACTTTGCCTGGCTTGCTTCCGATAAGTCGAGAGCCAGGGTGTTCAAAAACAAAGTACCTAGGAAAATATTTGGCCCCTAAAAGTGATGATGATAATGAAGGGGGAGGAAGTATTATAATGATGAGTTGTATACCAAGTGATTATCACAAGACATTGGTAGGGTAATCGAATCTCGCAGGCTGTGGTAAGAAAGACACGCCGTGTGAATGGGAGAATATAGAAATGTGTTCAGGGGATTGACTGGTAGACCCAATTGAAATAGATAATTGGGAATACCTAGACGCGGATGGGAGGATAACATTATAATGGACCTGAACGAGATAGGGTGTAATTAGGTGGGCGGAATAGAAGTAGCTCAAGATAGGTATAGATATCTTACGTTTAGAAGAGCAGTAATGAACTTTTGAGTTCGTAATATATATAAGGCAAGTAAGTGTGTATGATAAGCATTTTGGGGCCAGCGTGTATATACTCCTTACATACTCAAATTTATGTTATCGGCCAAAGAAAGACGTGCTCTAATATATTAAGCGTAAGGGTTCTTGGTAACAATAATAAGAGACCCTAGTTCGATTACAAGCTGTGTCAACAAAGATACTTACTATTTTTAAATGGGCTCATCCTAAAAGACAATATATATGTTTGTGGCTGCGCATGTAATATTAGGAGAGCATTAATATTCCAAGCTTGTTTGTAAGTCGTGTGCTTATATAATACGTGTGTCCAATAAGTGAACATTCAACTATTATTTCTTTTTAGCACCCCGTCTTATAACCTATACGCCTGAATATTAAATACGGTGATCAAATAAACTGATAGCGCTAGAAACATTTATTATATTTTATTTTTGCAACCTGTCTTACATTTACGTGTTGCGCGTTGCCGATTAATAAGGCACTACGTACTGAAATCTGTGAAAAATATTGATGGTTGTTTTCTAGATTTTATGACTTACTACACTAATTTAACACAGGGATAGAATGTATACTTCATATAAACGTAAGCATTTATATATTTCTAGTATCCAACTAGCAAATGGTAAAATACATTATACTAATCTTGACACTAACAAAATACAAAAACAACCTAAACACTATGATATTTTTTTATCTAATGGGTGAAACCAAATTTATCAAATGTTTCCCATCTCAAGTGCATACAAACTGTTTTATTAGGGAGTGATAGAACATGAAGAGGAACCTAATAGGAGTAGACAGCGTGGAACATTTTTTTTTTCTATCCAGATTTATGTAAATTGAAATTAAAAGTAGGACAACAAAGAAGCTCTTTCAGTAAACGTTTGACCCATTTTAGACGAAAGAATACTGATAATATACTTTATATACTGTGATTATTTAAAGTAAACATTCTAAACATAAAATAAATAAACAAACCATTAGAAACTAATGTAACCAAGGGCAGAGAACATGACACTATCCAGACCACGACATGAGCTACCCGTTTAGTAAGACAAATTTATGCACAGCTATGCCTAGAATTGAGCTCACTCTGAATACAATTGCATAATTTCCCTTTTTAACTATTATAATGAAACGGTTAGGGCTTTTTAAGAATCATAGAAACAGGTGCCAGTGTAAACAAACTAAATGCATGGTGTTTATAAAATAACTCCAGGGTTTTGAAAATTCATATTAAATTCATAAAGTGCGGTAAAATGGGGCACACATCGAAGTGTACTAGTGATCAAAAAAACTTACATCACGTCTTACTACCCATTCGAGTTATACGCGTATGTACTAATTACGCTAAAGATTTTAGGAATTAGGAAGGATATATTAATATGAAGGGTACCAGAATTTGCGTGGAGGGAGAGTGGAAAACCATGAAGTAAAAACCACCCTCAGTACACCCGACCTAAATACGAAACTCGATCTCACCTTCACCAGCAGTTTAGTCAAATGTGAAGTGGACCTGCCTCGGTGGCGTAGTTAAATAACGCACCAGTCATGTTGAGCTAGACCACCGAGGACGGGGAGATCAAGGTTCGACTCTCGGTCGGGTGAACTGGGGGTGGTTTTTCCTAAATATTTTTTCACTCTCCCTCCACGCAAATGTGGGATCACTTCCTCTAAATTCAACCTTCACAACTCATAATCCATTAATGTAATTAGTACTTAAGCGTATAACCCGAACGGGTAGTAAGACGTGGTGCTAAATAAAATAAAAACTGCGAGGTGTAGCGTGTTAGACCATGAGGTCATCGAAGTGGGTTTCTGTCCCTATTGATCAAAATAGTTTCCTAGGTATTTTGAGTTATAATGAGAAGATAATTGAGTTCTATAAGCAATAATAGAGATTCATATTTCTACGTAGATTAGTGTGTAGTAGGGGATTAAATAGTATCCCTCCCTTAGGGGGTTGTCTCCCTGTATTTGAGGTGAGTTACATACTTGGATGGATGGTCAGCAAGGTGAAAAGGTCGGTTGTTTGGAGGACTGTGATGGATATCCGGTACTTTGTCCGTTGTACTACCAACAATATTCATTGCAAGCCATCGCTCTCTCAAGAGCCGAATAACCGGAGAATTAGATACAAGACTACGATCCAATCAAAACACGCATCGCAGTGCAGTTTTATGCATTCCTCACTCGACAATATTGAAATTAGGATGAATTTAAAGTTTTAAAGAATTTTAAAATAATTGTCTTTAAATTTTGTTGTATTATTTAAAAATAAAACTACCCACTTCGAGGACTGCATGATTTAAGGTGTCACTATGGCAATAGGCTAGATTGCGGGTGGGTGGTGATTAGGACCTGGTGGTCTAGGGGTAAGGTGTCGGACTTCTGTGCTGGTGGTCTGGGGTTCAAAACTCGGTCCCGGCACGGATTTATCTGATTACCAAACCCTTCCTTCACCTCTGACAAGACGTGTATTAATCACAACTTGTGAATGTGGTGAATGCTAGGCCTCCACCGTGGTTCGGATTCCACGTTAAACTGTAGGTCCTTCATTTCATCTCACAATCATCCTACCATTACACATTTGCGTAAGTGCGTATAACCCGAACGGTTAGTAAGACGAGGTGCTAATAATAATAATAATAACCATAATAAATTGATGGGAGAATGGGTTTAGGGTTTCGAATGAGTGTACTAAGGAGGTTTTTTCTTAAGTGGTTGTTCAACCCTCACAAAAGCAAATGCGACTATACTACCTCTAAAATACAACCTTCCTCTAACATGATTAATAAATACGTACAAGTCAAACGGTCACTTATAAAAAAATATTGCTGCCTTTTACTACCTGTTCAGATGTTGCGTAGCTTCGAGCTATAAGTATTATTGTTTAAGAATAACTATAATGACTGCTAATTTAACTCTCTTAAACTCACCAACTGCCCCATCCCGTCCATAAACTCGCGCCATACATCTGCCCCCACGCCCCGCGGTTCACGCGTTCACCACATAACCTATCTCCTTGCGAATTACTAACGGACTTGCCGGTTTGACTCGAGGAGGGTGCAGTTCCAACAAGCGTCACTAGCGGGTGCACCATTTTCTCGAACCAACGATAAGCTCCGAGAAAGATCTGATGAAGTGCCAAGAACATTATTTACTCCGTTCCGGAAGAAGTTCAGAGATGTCACATCCTGGTTGGTGGAGGTATCCGGAGATCACACGTCAAACATTTCCCCTCCCCTTATATCCTTATCACAACCTCTCTAGATACAGTAATAGAGTAATTATTTTTAGCACATTTAATTCAGAAGAAACATCTTTATTTAAAGACTAACCTTTAGCGATAAGACTCAAACAGTGATATCTAGATATCAATAGACGTTTTATACGATGCATATACACTAATTTATTTTAGGCAGCCACCAGAGATTGAAGCAAATCCCCTTGGTTCTTAAGTTTGCTCCTGATTACTTTGCTCTTGTAACGGACTATTAATATTATTATTATTATTATTATTATTATTCTAAATATGATATTTATAAAGTCTTTAGGTTGAAATATGTAAAATTTGATTAATAAAGGAAATAAAACTTGAGAAAATACTGAACATACATCGATTTATTTTTATATATTTTTCTCTTCTTCAAATTTAAATTTATACAGTTGAAACATAAATAAAAGATTTACAACATTTTATACAGGAAGAATATAAACAACAATAATGATAATATTAAAACAGAAATAATAGAAATCCCATGACATTTAGAGTAAATCTTGTAGCAAAAGCCTAAATACCCCGAGAATTATTGCCTCGGATAACAAAAATGGTAAGGTTGCGACTACTAAATTTACGAGGCTACCAGCATAACTCATAGGAGAGTAGGTAAGGTAATTTGTTCATCATTCTCTTTATTAAGGTGGGAGTGTATGAGAACCTAGAAAAAAAAATTAAGTCTTTTTGCAGTTTTATAGGAACATATTTTTTTGCCAAAATAAATCAGACAATGCTCACGTAGAAATATAGTTTACTTTTCTTTTCATGTTGACCTCAACAGTGTTATTGAATATATCTCTATTGAGCATAGCGGCATTATATGAGAAGCTTTTTAAATTAAGAAAAAAAAATCAGTTAAATTCCAAGACACCCTTGAAGGATATTCAAGTTCTGTTGAGATCAAAATGTGAAGATAATACAACTTCAGGTTTCTACTGGAGAATTTGATTAATTTTGATAAACAAAACTAAGTCTTGATACAAAAACTGCAAAAAATCTGACCTTAACTCGCGTTATTTACACTCTCACCTTAACATATTTAATATAATATATTTTTTAAACACACCTCATTGGGAATGTGGGCTAGGACATCAGACTCTTATGGTATGAATCTCAGCCTCCTCTGGTCTGGGGTGGTCGGGGTTCAAACCCAGGTTGGGTGAACTAAATGTAAATCTCCATACATGGAAATGCGGGTGCACTTCCTCTAACTAAACGCTTATTTTCTCAACCGTAATCCAAAAGTGTAAATATTCTGATACGTATCACGAATATTTATTAATAAGTGGTGCAAAAATAATAATAGTTCCAAAATAAATCACGACACATTTTTGATAAAAATGAGAATTTACTGATGTAAATAATTTTTCTGTCTCTAAACTCAATTTGAGAATGAACAAATTATTGAATACTCTATGTACTTAAAAAAAACACTTCTTGGCATCAGCTCACAATATAGCTACATCAACCAAGAGGCCATCTGATGGCGAAGAAAGTGACGATCCCTAGGAAAAGAGGGTGTAATATAATAAACACAACTAACCCTCCAGCCATTAATCACAGTTTTCTATACTGGAGACGATATTTTTTTTATTCAAGTAGGTCCTCATTTTTCCTCATGAGGCTGAGATGACACCGTTCCAGATCAACTAACTTACAGAAAATCTAGAAGTGCCTGAGATCGAAACTGGGACCTCTGTATCTAAATCAAGAGCTCTGACCACTAGACCACACGGAATTGAAGAAAAAAAAAGATTATATGTCTCAAAATGGATAGGCGTATGCTTAAAACATATTATTTAACATTGATTTTACATCTATGAATATTTTTCTTGAAAGGCTTGAAATGACAACATAGTTGGAAAAAATAAATTTTAGTAAAAAGTTTGTTTGTGGTTTTATGTGTATCGTTCTTAATTAAAATGATTCATTTTACATAAATAATTATATAATAGTAGTGAGAATATGTGTTATTTTTCCAATCAATATGTATTTTACGTCTTTACACTAAATTGTGGAAGACTATAAGAGATGATTAGGGGGAAAAAATTAGAAACTACTGTTTGATTTGGGAAAATCTATTTTCAAATAGAAAAAAAAAAATAGTGTATGTATTAAGGTAGATTTGATGTGTAAACTTAATAATCTGTATAATTGAAAATTTATTCAATATTTAATTTTATTTTCGTAAAATTCTAACATAATCACCCTGTTGTAGACCTTGAAATAATCTATATATTATTTTGCTCTGATTTTTGGAAAGTATTTAAGTACCCATTCAGTAGAGAACACAAATACAAGTTTAAGAAGTAATAAACAAACAAAGATTTTTTTCAATGAGGTTGGGATGCANGGTTGGGATGCAGGGGGGGGGGGGACGCGAGAAAAGTTATGGTTTCTGGCGGTTTATAATATACTAGACCCTTCCCCTCCCCCCCATTATTATTTTCAACACACATATTGAAGAATCATCATAGACTTTACCATAAAATATGAGTGACTATCGACATTTTCATGAGGAATAAATTAAATTTTCAAAATAAAATATAGCCTATGTTACTCGCTGATAATGTAGCTTTATATTGGTGAAAGAATTTTTAAAATAGGTCCAGTAGTTTTTGAGTTTATCCATTACAAACAAAAAAAAATATCCTCATGTAAGATATTTAAGAAAAGTTGATATCAACATGTGAATAAAATTAAACTCTATGTTTATATAGGAGCAATATTTTATTTATTTGGGCAAAAAACTGTTTTTATATAAAAATTGCAAAAACCATGCCCTTTTATCGCGTTCTCTATATCACCAGCTTAACTTCTTTAAATAATCTCTTAATTGTCACATTATTAAGTTTTAGCATGGATGTATAATGCAAAATATACTCTTTTAAATAAATTATTAAAAGGTATTATGGTAATTTATATTATTTCCCAAATAATATTTCACGAAGAAATATCACATGCTAGCTAAAATAAAAACACAATGATGATTAAATATTATTGTGTTAGAATAAAATATACATATTTAATCAATTATTTGAGTCGATTTAATCGAAAATATTGATTACAATTTCATTAAATTCTTAAATGAAGATATTTGATCAATTATTTGAATAGATTTAATCCAAAATATAGATTCCAATTTTATTACTTACAAAAAAATGAAGAACATTCAAATAACAAGTGAAGAAAATAAAAATTTCAAACGATATAATAATATAGTATTAGCAACAAAAATACATTTAAAATAAATATAAATTTAAATACTTTTCTTAATATCCCAAGCTCCATCTGTTTTATGATGGTTGTACAATTTTTTTTTCTGTTATTTTGCATATTAACATCATCAAGCTGAAGCATATTACATTTTCCAAACACATACATTTGTTGAACATATATAGTTCGGATATTAAATAAAATGGTGTTCGTAATATATTATGACATAATAAATAGCCACAGACAGTACCATACGCACCGGGGAAGGATAGGGGGGTCACACCCCTCCCACTTAGAATTAAATTCACACTAGATAAAACAGAATCAATATAATGAGGAGAGAACCAAAACTGTTTCAGTAATAAATTCCAGCGAGAAACCATATTTTTAAAAGACATCTACGTAATAATGTCTTTTTTGGACAAACTTGGAGAAGCTGTTGGTATCAATACGTCATGAATGGTTGAGTGCTGCTAATGATTGTATGATTATTTTTTGTGCTTACATTTTTTACTGTCCCAGTAAAATACAAATATTTAAATTATTTCTTATTACTTAAGTTATCATTTCAATAATATCTTAATTGTGACCATAAATATATCACATATTAGGTTATTGTATTGTTGACCAGTTAATTGTCTACCTAATCATAAAAAAATGTTATTTTTGACACCCCCATTCTTTACAAATCCCCGCGTAAGGTCCTGGCTACAGAAGATAAATACATAGCTAAAATTATGTTACTGACCGTAATACTTAGAAACTATTTCAGTAACAGTTTGTGTCAACTTTGTAATTACAAAGAAAAATAAAGTTTGTTTTTAATAGGAATATACATTTAAACTTTAAAAATAACAATTTGTTGACTTGATTCAATTTTAAAAACTCCTAGTATCACATATTTTGTGTTATAATTGATAC
Organism: Timema shepardi; assembly: GCA_902151425.1. Lineage (NCBI taxonomy): Eukaryota > Metazoa > Arthropoda > Insecta > Phasmatodea > Timematidae > Timema > Timema shepardi. The sequence continues at coordinate 156,251 of CABFVX010000963.1, read as the reverse complement.
AATTTGTTATTATATCTAAAAGAAAATACAACAGTCTATTATGTTTTACCACGATGTTTAGCCAAGATTCAATTGTTTCCACTAAAGGAAAAAGAGTGATTTATTTGTCCATTCAGCTAACTTTAGTTTACCCATGAATAGCTTTTTATTCATCCAGTTACAATACCTAATATAACCTCAAAGTTAATCGTTAGAAAATCCAGTTTGTCACTTTGTGATCGTTACTTTTTTTTAAAAAAGAACCCCTAAACATATTCGATTTAATAATAATTATTATAGCTCTTAAAAACAAATGGGTTTATAACAACTGAAATATATATTTTGTTATTCCAGTGTTTGTAGTATTTTATCTAGTATGCCACAATATAAACCTACGTTTGAGCAAGTCATAAGCACTTACGCCATTATTTTTAAAATTATCTTTACAGTTATTAGTATCGATTAAATAAAATCGGTGTAAGACAAAACAGAAATTAAAAATAAAATATTTAACACAAAAGATGTATTCAATATTTCTTGGATATATTGAATCATATTATTGTCTGTCGGATGTTTTTACATTGTGTTTTTTTTTACTCCTCGATTCGAAAAGTTTCTTGTGGATCCGCGGGGCTCTTAGCCCCCTCCGCTAATTTAGGACAGCGTGGGACTGTGTGACGACAGCTCGGAAGCATCTTGAAGACTGTCGGGTGACGACACGGGCGACACAGCCCTCCTCAGGGCGCCCATGGGCGGTGCTCCGTAAGGCGAGAACCGGTGCTGCGCCAATCCTGCGGCCGTCATCTGGGGTGGGTACAAGGGTCGAGGGAGTGCGGGACCCTGGGTCGAGCTGGATGCAGCCGCAGCGGCTGCGGCCGCCAAGTGTTGTGCGTGCTGGTGATGAGCGGCGAGGAGGGAGGGCCCTAGACAAGCCCATTGGCTCCAGAGCATGCTGGGGGGCCCACTTCCACCTCCTCCAGGTCCCGAGCCGTAGAGAGAACACATGGGCCCCATGAGGGGCGCATAGGGACCCGCTGCGGCCGCCGCGGCACGAAGGAACAGTTGCGATCTGGCTGCAAGGAGGGCCTTTTCTTCTAAGGTGAGGTTGTTGTTGTGCGTGTCCATGTCGGAGAATGGCCGCAGTGGTGATCTGAGGTAGTGCTGCTCTGCAAGCATTGACTCCATCGTCTCCCTGAAAGGAAGGAAACTAATAGACTGTCAGTTGATAGTTGATACAATAGCCACCAGGAGTGCTAGTGCTGCTCTGCAAGCATTGACTCCATCGTCTCCCTGAAAGGAAGGAAACTAATAGACTGTCAGTTGATAGTTGATACAATAGCCACCAGGAGTG
>CABFVX010000963.1:139591-150854 GCA_902151425.1 Timema shepardi | reverse complement strand
CCCCCCCCCCCACTACCTCCTCCCCAGTTCATAAAACCACTGATATAACCTCTTCAACACAAAGTACTACACAGAATCTTAATTTTCAAGCTCCCTATTTTCATATGAAGAGACCTATCTGACAGCAATAAAAGGGTTTTTATAGCACCACGTATTACTACCTATTCAGGTTACACGCTAATGTTCTAATTACTCTAATGGGCTAGAGACGAGGACATTTGAATTCAGAAGAAGTGTAGCCGCATTTGCGTGGATATAGAGTGGGAGACCAATTATGGAGGGAAAAAATCAGTACAGTTTACTGGTATTAAACCACGATGTCCCCGTCATTGGCAGTCTAATCGATTGTGAAAGTGCCTTAGACGATGCAGCCACTGAAGAGGGGTGGGGGGTGTAAATGTTACTTGGGCATTTTTCACGTTTTCATGTTAGTCATGTGATCGGGAGCTGTCACTTTTGACAGATATTATTCAATACCTATAAAATAATAATAATAATAATAATAATAATATAGTAAAATATGATCAATTTAATAAATAAATTTAGAAATATAAAAGTTAAGCTCTTCCTAAAAAAAGTTGAACTTTTCAAAAACGTATATTTTGAGTAGATTGTTGTATTATCCAAGTCTTACTACCCAACCAGGCTATCTGAATATTTACACTAATGAGATAAGGATGAAAAAGTAGTAATTTAGATAGTTTTCACCTACATTTTCGGGAAGGAAGAGTTAAAGACAAATAAGAAAACCACCCTAATGTCTGAAATGAGTCAAAATTATGAAAAATTAACATTATGAAAACAACTCAAATAAACTTTGTACGCAGCCGTATTGTTAGCCATATAGACTAGAGCGTCAGTCTCACCCGGTTCTGTTTCTCAGTATCGGAGAGGTCAGGACTTGAATACCAGCTCGGTTTACCGAGGTTTTTCCCCCCTCCTAAATAGTTTCCCACTCTACCCCCAGAAAATGTAAAGGTACATTTCTCCTAAATTTTGCCTTCTCACACCTAATATAAACTATATGTGTAATACGGATATAAAAGATGGGTATAAAAACGCATTGTACACAAAAAGAGTGTGAAAAAGTCTTAGAATAAATTTTTATTTGATATATTATTATTATTACTATTATTATTATTATTATTATTAGCACCGCGTCTTACTACCCGTTCGGGTTATACGCACTTACGCTAATGTCCTACAGTTTAACGTGGAATCCGAACCACGGTGGAGGCCTGGCATTCCCCACATTCACAAGATGTCTTGTCAGAGGTGAAGGAATTTATTTAATATACCTTTAATAAAAGTTGACCTGGTGGTCTAGGGGTAAGGTGTAGGACTTTTGTGCTGGGGGTCCGGGGTTCAATCCTCGGTCCCGGCACAGATTTATCCGATTGCCAAACTCTTCCTTCACCTCTGACAAGACGTGTATTAATCACAACTTGTGAATGTGTGGAGTGCCAGGCCTCCACCATGGTTCGGATCCCACGTTAAACTGTAGGTCCTCCATTTAATTTTACAATCACCCTAACATTACACATTAGCGTAAATGCGTATAATCCGAACGGGTAGTAAGACGCGGTGCTAAATAAAAACAAAGAAGGGGTTACTTCTGACCAGCAGGCTTATCATGGAACTGAGAAAGAAGCTGATGAAATGCTACATGTGAAGCATCGCACTTGGAGCAGAAACTTGGACGCTTAGGAAGATGGAAAATTAATAGGCCTACGTAGAGAACTTTGAAATTGGGTGCTGGAGAAGACACGAGAAGATCAGGTAGACAGACAGGGTGACAAATGAAGAAGTCCTAAGAAGAGTGGGTGGGAAGAGAACTATTTTAGATGTAATTCTTAGGTACAAAGCAAAGTGGATCGGACACATCCTTAGGAAGAACTATCTTATAAAAGACGTCATAGAAAGAAAGGATGAAGGAAAGAGGTTCTTAGGAAGAAGAAGGCTTTAAATAGCAGATGATTTGAAGTTATAGAACACATTTTTGGGAGCTAAAGGAGGATGCGGAAGACAAGGTGCATTGGTGGTCTAAGTTCACTGGTAAAAACAATGTACCTGTCTTAGGACAGAACATCTAATGATAATAATAATTGTAAAATGTTCCTTCCAAAAAAATAGAATTTTATTTTGCGTCCTACTATTAAATTTAAATTCTCAATAAGGCCCTTCAGCCAAAATATTTGCCCAGGCTTGTTATATTATATGGGATGATTTTACTTCCTCATGAAATAAGATGTTTTGTGGCGTTGGCAATAAATAAAAATACATTTTGGTGACACAAAGCATGGTCGTGTATGTTTGTATACACAATCCTATAAATTAACCGCATCCTTGTACTATCACAGAGTCCTCAAGATGCTAGCCACGGTCTGATAACAATAACGAACCATACATCAACTGACCGTTTATTTATTTAAAAAAAAATCTACATTCCTTTTCAATCCTTGTTTAATATAAATCATTGTGTGGTGTAGACGTGTGTTTTCTAAAATGTACCTCAATACGTGTTTATAATAATATGAAACTTAATTTTGTTTTATTAGGGTGTTCAACACTAAGTCTTGGTGACCTGGCGGTCTAGGGGAAAGGTGTCAGACTTCTGTACTGGAGGCCCGGGGTTCAATCCTCGGTCCCGGCACAGATTTATCTGATTGCCGAATCCTTCCTTCACCTCTGACAAGACGTGTATTAATCATGACTTGTAAATGTGTGGAATGCCAGGCCTCAACCGTGGTTTGGATTCCACGTTAAACTATAGGTCCTCCATTTCATCCCACAATTACCCTACCAATACCCATTAGAGTAAGTGCGTATAACTCGAGCGGGTAGTAAGACGTGGTGATAATAATATTAAGTCTACTTTTTATTTGTGTGCATCGTTACTTACTAGCCATTCGGACTGTCCGTATTATTCAAGAGATTGGACAGAAGTAATTCATAGTAAATGTACCCGCATTTGAATAGAGGGAGGTTGGGAAACCTACCCAGGAGAAAACCACCCCAATTATACCCAAGCTAGAATCACAATCAAAAACTATCCTTCGTCCGCGCCATATTTACCAAATATTTGGGTGTTAAGTTTATTTATTTTATTTAAAGTATTAGACATGCACTTTCTTAACCGATAGAGTACCTATATCATCATGATAAGCCTACTTACAGACTAACTTAATTCTAGAGCAGAGATAAAACCCTATACCCCATCTGTTCTTTGACAGAGGAAAAACATAATTTCACCAATAATTAATTTTCGGCCGCGTCAGAAATTGAACCAGGGACATTTGGATCGCTAGGTAGTCTAAGGTGTCGTACTTGGGTGCTAGGTATACCTTCATGGTTTAATTCAATATGTAAGTCATGCGCTTATCAATATTTTGTTTAAAAATAACACGATTCCAATACAAAAATGAAAGAAAGAATAAAACATTGTATATTTTCAAAATAAACATGACCCAAGCAACTTTTCCCTTCAAAAGTTTCTATTACCATCGAATATTATGTGAAAATACCTTACATTTTCCCACCCTTTAATATTCTCCTCATTTTATTTTAACCTCGTGTTTTACAAAGACTACGAACACATACACAAATAAAAAAAGGTAAAGTGTGGTATAAAAAAAATTAATAATATGAGTGGGTTGAACAGACACCTACCTCCTTTTGCATCAGTCACACCGCGAGATTTTACCTAAACACGCCACCACTAAACATTAAGGTGAAAGTATAGGGAACGCGAGAAAAGGCCAGTCAATGGGTTTTGCAGTTTTTATGTTTTAAATAAATTGGTCAAAATAAATCAAATTTTGCTTCAGCACAAATATAGAATTTAATTTTCTTCATGTGGTGACCTCAACAATTCTTGAATATCTGTCCAGAGTGTTCTGGAATTTAATGACAAATTTTTATCTTCATTTAAAATGTTTGTCAACTAATGCAGCTATTCTTATGACAAATATACAAGAACTGTTAAGGTCATCATGTGAAAAAAATTAAACTTTATGTTTTTATCGAATCAATATTTTATTGACTTTGACCAAAAAAAGTGTTTCTATAAAAACTACAAAAACACTGGCCTTTTCTCGCGTTATTTACATACCCACCTTAAGCCAAATGAGATTTGGTATATTCAAAGGAATACCGACGTATCATCAACATCTTTGACGGGAAATTGTTTGCAATTATCACAAGTTGGCGGTGGTCACTTTATTAAAAAATAATGTTTCTTTTTCTTAAAAAAAAAAAAGAAAATAAGTAGGGAAATAACGCATTTTAGAAAAAAAAGAGGTAGTGATTTGAACTATTATAAAATATCTGTAATTCGTGTTTATAAGTAGTAATTTTCGACGGGTATTCTTTTTTTAGGTAGTTGGTGTGAAACTTTGAGTAGGCTTACCTTTCGAATTCTGTTAGGCGGGAAGAATCTCTAAAGCCTTTAGCGAATGGATTACTGTCGATCTTCAACTTCGTGATCTGAAACATGAAAAATACAGTAATTTACCGTGAGATTGGTAAGATATTAATTAATAACATATATTGTCTATATTTTTCTCTTTCTCTCAATATAGCAGAGCCTCCAACAGTGTAAGGAAAAAAAAACCGGAAAAATCACGAACACCTAATTTATCTCCTCTCTTCTTTTTCAACCCCCCTCCCCCTAACCCACACACACATACACATTACACATTATATTAAATGTGGTCAATTAGGAATCATTATTTCACCACATTAGAAGAAATTATACCCTTATCTTCTTTTACTTGCCACCCTAATGGGAGTGTTCATGATAGAAGACACGCTTACGCATTAAGCGTCGATCTCTCGCCGAGTTAGTTTTATTTTACCCGTTTGCCCGAGTCATACTACCCATCCGAGCTATCAACATAATTACATTAATGTATTAAGATGAGCCCTGCATCGGTTGTCGCATTGCTGGTGACGGGGTGGATTGGAACTCGAATCCCCGGTCAAAAGAACTACATTTTTTTCCACCCTAATTTTCTTTTATCACCGAGTCTTACTACCTGTTCATGTTATATGCGTATATTATGATATTTACTCTAATGAGGTAGGGGTGAGTAAGGAAACACTTTAGAGGTAATATATCGACATTTGCGTGGAAGGAGAGGGGTATTTTTTTTTATGAAAAAACCCATTAGTGCGGCTTGAACCACGATCTCCCCGTCCTCAACAAGGCCAGTCCAACACTAGAGTTGTGCCTCAAGCCCTTTTGCCACTGAAGAGGGTCTCCCTAAATTAATTTTTAGACTCTACATCCACACTAATGCGGGTACATCTCGCCTAAAATGTTACCTCACTAATCCCTATTTCCGTATTGAAATTAATGTGTGATTATATCCCGGACGGGAACCAACACGCGGTGCAAAACCTATGTTGGGATGAGGATGGTCAGTGTTATGTAGTGGCGTGTTTCCAGAGTAAGCACATATCGTTTAAACTATACCTGTGATATGTTCTCATCTAATTTAGGTGCCCCATTTTACTAATAATACGTGATGACCGTCAGAATAGGTTTAATCCTGGATAACTCGGTGATATAACTTTGACTCGATAGATTGAAGTTCAAGGTTCTTGGGTTCGATTCCAGTGTCAAAGTGTCATTTTTCAACTAATTTTAATAATTAGAGCCTGCTTCAAAAAGGCCGCATGTTCTAAGGCGTCATTCTCGCAATATACTTAAGTGCTGATGACAAGGAGACCAAGGTTGGAATTACAAAAGGTGTTTTCTTGTCTTAAATAATTTTCCACATCTCTAAATACAAATGTGGGTACACTTAATTTAAATTCAACCATATTATCCCCTAAAACATTGATGGAATTAGTACATAAGTGTGCAGCTTAAAGGGTTGTAAAATACGGAATTGTAAAATTGTAATTGAAAAGTTCTTTCCAAAATCAAAATCTGGTTAAAAGAAGAATTGACACTGCAAGTTAAATTATAAGCTAATAAAAATACTCCATGGTGTGAGCCTTAAAGTGAGTTATACCGACCGAGCAGCCGCTGCCATTAGCGCTAATAGTGCCAACATTTGCAGATAGAGGGTAACATGTGGTCAGCACAACAAGTCTTCGGCCACAAATCTCAGTTTTCTAGTCAAGAGTTGCTACTTATTTATTCAAGTAGTTCTTCGTTTGTCCTAACGAAGCTGAGTTGACCCCATTCCAGGCTCACCGCTTCATATAAAAATTCTAGAAGCGTCGGGGATTGAACTTGGGACTTCAGGATTTGTAGTCAGGAAATTTGACCACTAGACCACAGAGGCGTTTAATGCTACTAAACAAATCAAAATTTATTAAACGTGGTTTTAAAAAAATGAAACAAAAAAAAAAGCACATGAAAAGACATTCAAATGAAAAGTCTTCTTATATAAATGATGTCTGGTTTTTAAGGGATTGCTCGGGAAGAGCTCTTCTCCTAGGGTGGGCCAATTACGACTACACGGGGGTGTGTCAATACGTGTTCCTCAGTCCAGATGTGCGGCCTTATAGCACCCACACATATCCTCCTCTCTTTTACTCTCACTATATCTGTCTCTTTCCTCCTGCTTCTTCTTATGTCCGTCTGTCAGTCGTAACACAGCAGGAAGGCTCTCAGCTATAACAGACATACAGGAATGCTAGGAATGTTTGGAGAAAAAAAACGCACCCCTGCAGTTGGGTTACACACGTGAGATACCTCCTCCCCTCTCCTATTCCCGTTACCCACCTTCACCCCCTCAGTAAAACTCTTAAAAATCCTGTGCCCTTTAGCTCAACTGATCCTTCATCTGCAACCTCCAAGCCATCATCTTCTCAAACACTCCCCTCCTTAAAAACACATCACATGTCACCTTCCCACCTCTAACCACACAGGCAGGGAGGCGTAGCGCCCATCCCTCCCTTTGACCCACACCCAGACGTGCCATCCTCACCCCCGACTGAATCTTTCGCGCCTTATGTCTTGTCTCATTTAAAAACTATTATTTATGTTGGTTTTGGCTTGACGGACGTAGAAGTGTTACTTACTCACTTTATTTCTTCAGCACACCAGATTTGGTGTTTCCTTTTCTTTTGCGATTTCATTTTTATGTTGTTTTTTTTAGAGAAGAGGAAGAGAGAGGGAGATTATTTAATACTAATATTATCTTTATTTTCACGAAGCCAGTGCCTTTTATTACAACATGTAAACAAACTTAAAATAATATATAAAAACTCCATATTTTCAGCCAAAATAGAGCCCTACTAAAGAGGCGGCCGCCGTTTGTTGGCAATTATAGTGCCAACTTTTGCGTGTAGAGAGTGTCATGTGGTCAGCACGATGAACCCTCCCTTTGTTTTCTAAACCAGAGCTGCTACGTTTTCTTTCAAGTAGCTCCTCATACATACTCACGAGGCTGAATCTACCCCGTTCGAGACCCACTGCTTCACAAAAAAAATCTATAAAATAATTGAAGTCTCAGGGATCAAACCCAGGACCTCTGAATATGCAGCCAGGATCTTTCATCACTAGACTCCAGAGGTGGTCACTGATATGTATAGAAATCATCATCATCATCATCATCATGAATGGTTTGAAGCCACTGGCTGAGTCTGTTGGGAGCATAACCTCCCACCTCCTCTCTCCTTCCACTTTGACCCAATCCTCTTATCTCTCCTCCACACTCCTCCTTACTCCTTTCAGCATTCTGTCTCTTGATCTTATTCTAAACCTCCCACCCCCACCACCATATCCAACATCCTCCTGGGCATCCTTTCACTCTCCATTCCTCTCACATGGCCATACCACCTTAGTCGTGCCTTCTCTTTCCTGTCTTGTCCTGGTTCTTCCTCAACTATTCCTCCTAAACTGTGTAACAAAAAACTAATTTTTAACTTAAGGCGATTGGCCCTTTTCATTTGGAGTGGAAATGCAGAGCCATGGAAACAAACGGTTATCTTCAAGAATTTTATTGTTTTGCAATTTTCTCTTAGGAAACAGTTTGTTCAAGAATAGAGGCATGTTGATTAAGTTATACTTTTTATATACACACCTCCTATATCATTTTAACATTAATCAAATATCGATAAAATTGACATGTTTAAATAGAAAACTGTCAGCTTCATAACAAAAATTAAGAAAATGTAACAATTAATAAACGTCGATACAGTATCTTAGAAGGGGTGTTGAAAATATTAACATAGAGATTTCACTCGTTCTCGAGAAAACTGGTATTTCCAAACGTATGATTTTTCCGAAAGACCTGTCCGGTAGCTGGCGCCATCTACGGTTCCTGTGACCATCTGTTATTGTTGGCGCTGAAGGATATTTTGGTTGGTTGTAAAGCTACGTCATGCCTTTCAACCCCCCACCAACCATCCCACAAAATAGGTTCTAGACTTGCACTCGACAGGGCCAAGGGCCTTAATATTTCTGCAAAAAAATATTATTTAAACGTCTAGTCGTTGGTATATCTTGTATTAAACGTTATAGTTGAAATTAAAAAATGGTAACTTAGTTTTGAATGCACATATTCCTAATCCATGAGATTAAAATGATAATTATCTTTTAGGACCTCAGCTATAGTGTATTCAAGATGGTGTATGCGATTCTCTAATAAGGAAGTCCAGCCAAATTTAAAATACTTTAGCTATAATCACAGTAGGTTCGAAATCTGATCTTCATAAGTTAGGAAAGATATTGGTTTGGTGTTTACTAAAGAGATATGTCTATATTAGTTGCTAATAATCTTAATTTGGTTCGAGTCCCGGTAGGTTTAAAATCTCATTTCCATAAGGTTTGAAAGCGACTGGTTCGAAGCTCATCACAAATACTATCATAGTCGATAATAATGATATTTTTGTTATTATCACTGTAGGTTCAAGTTCTCATATTTAACCTGTATGAAAACGAATCTTTCGGAGTTAAATACTATTAATTCTATAATACGTTGGTCATCCTATATGAGATGACAACTTTTATTTATTTTTACTCTCTATTGTCGGTAGATTACGTGAGAACTGGTTCCTAAATAGCCCAGGATTGTCAAAGAGAAATGTCTCACGAGAAATGATGAGGAGAAGAAATGTAATGATGAGAAAGGGTGAGCTAAAAAAAAAGTTCAAAAATAAATGTCGCGCTAGGAAAGATGAAGACGACGAAGTGTCAAACCAAAGAAAAAAAATGTACGTGAAAAAAAAGGATGAAAATGACTGCTAAAAAAATATTCTAAGGATCATTACAAGGAAGATAAAGTGTGAGTGGTAAAAGATTGAAGTATGTGCTAGTAGATACTTGAATAAAGTTCTTATATCTGAGGGGTTAGAGAGGTTGAGGGCCTTAGATCGAGTCTAAGTTACGCTTCAATTAATTTAGTAACTGTGCATGTGTTTCTTCTAATGCCCATAGACTAACATTACTTATAAGGATGGAAATTAATTATGGTCATGACCCACACCGGTTGCCGCACGATCCAAGGCGTCACTAGACTAGAATGCTGATGACAGGAGATCGTGGTTCAATCCCGGTCGTGTGTATATGGGATGTTTTATCCTAGATTGTTTCCACTATCTCTTTTTCCACGCAAATGCAATTACAGTTCCTATAAATTCAACTCGCCTCATCTCTAACCCATTAGCGTAATTAGTATATAGTTATACAACCCGAATTGGTAGTAAGAGGTGGTGATTAAAAAAACTATGTTTATGGACACAGCTGTCACTGTATGGGCTTATATCTTTAAATTAAATTAAATTTAGGTTTAAAATTACACCTGGCATAGAACTCAATTCCAAGACCTTTCAATTAAAGTGCTACTGTTCCAATCCAAATGATTTTTTATAAAAATAAAATATTGGAGAATATGGCAAACACTTTAAATTTTAAATGTATTTTATACTTAAAAGAGTTTAATTTTTAATTGAAATTATATTAGGATTATATATAATATTTTTAGTTTAATTGAATTTTCAATTTACATTTATAAAATAAAGTCAATAGCTAAGAGATGTTATTGCATATTTGACGCACGATGTGTCATTGGGCCATTTAGTCTATAAGCCTATACATAGGTCTATGATTTTATAAGCCCATTCCCGGTAATGAAATTACGAGAAAATTGCTACAAAGATTTTGACAAACGAACACTCATTTTAAAGGCAAAGAAAATCCAGAATGTTATCAAAAATAATATCTTAAAATGAAAACTCAATTTTCCTAGCTAATTTCCAGGGTTTATACTGTGTACGCACAATATATCATCCGTACAATCATCTTTGTTTACATCCCTATGAAAACGCTGATTTGTTTATTATTTAATTGTTATTACATATTTTTTCTTTAGGCAGGTACAGTCATTTAGGTTTTTTTTATTGCCAACTCAATTCTTATTTAAGTGATATGGCACAACAAATAGAGACAGGGAGGTTGGAGTCGTTTTAAAATTATTATCATGGTGCAAAGAGTAAAACATACGTTTTGCTTGAAACTAAATCACGAATGTTCAAAATCTATGGAAAGTTGATAACATTTGACGAGTAAACTTTTAGCTAGAAAGTTGTTGAGGCCTAATTTCTATATAAATTCTTGCAATAAAAGATTTTTAATATACTGTAGAGCGATACTGCAGCCATCGCTGTAAAGATTCACTAGTAATATAATATAATATTAGGTGTTATCTCTGTCTCAGACAAATCTAACTATTTATTATTAAAATCAACGCGTAGTTCATCCAAAGTATGTTCCCTGTTGTTATCATTTAATTTTTAAAATTTCAAAACAACTGGATTCTTCATGTTTCGGATTTCTTTCATAAAGATGGCATGCTCCATACCAAATTTAAGGTCCATAGTGCTCATTTGTCCTTTGCATCCACCATCTTAGATTTTGCAAGTTTCATATTTATCTAATAAAAATTGTATTTTCCAAAGTGTTCGGAACAAATTTCAGCTCTGTAAGACTAAATTTATACGTTGCGTCCGTCATCTTGGATTTTTCAAGTTTCAGATTTTTTTCATAAAGATGGAATGCTTCATAAAATCCTAAACAAATGCCAGCAAGGTCTCAAGTACTCAATTTATAAGTTGCGTCCACTATATTAGATCCAAAATGTTGGATTTTTCAAATTTATGTTTTTAATATTAAAGTTGGCATGCTCCAGAGCATCCTTACCAAATTTAAGCTTTGTAAAACTAAATTTGCAAATTCCATTCACCATCTTGGATTTTTCAAGTTTTAGATTTTTCTCGTATATATATATATATATATATATATATA
>CABFVX010000963.1:115563-139486 GCA_902151425.1 Timema shepardi | reverse complement strand
ATATATATATATATATATATATATATATATATATATATATATATATATGGCATACTTCGTAGAGTCCCCAGCAAATGCCAGGTCTCAAGGACTCAATTTGTATGTTGCGACCGCTGTATTAGGTTCACCATTTTGGATTTTTCTCCTAAAGTTAGCAAGCTCCATAGCGTCAATAACCTATTTCAGCTCTTTAGGGCATTAGTAAGTGGGGAAAAAGATCCTTGGAAGAACAAACAAACACCGGACGGATTTTTAAATAATGTAGATGTTCAAATCCTGTTTAATCTTTGTTGAGACAAGTGTCTTAAGCCCTGATTGTCCAAGCAATACTCCACACTCTAAATCTGAATAAAAGAGAGAGTATGTTCAACACACACACACACACTTTCTCTCTCTTTGTGAAGTAAAGTGGAACCTCACCTATTAACTCGAGTTGAAGAAGTGAGTCCGTCCTTCTCTACTTTACGCCAGAGTTGCGATCAAATGAAGCATGGCCCGCGCTATGTTTGGCCGACTTGACAAGACAAACCCGTGTGTAGTCTGTTCCCAAGAAAGTGGAGAACTGAAGAAGGTGCGGTTAGCGACATGTGCAGTATTGAACGAAACATTTTTAGCTCAAGTCTGATTTAGACAGGAAGGAATTGTTTTTTTTAAAACTGTAGTTTTAGTTTTTAGCACTCGTTCGGGTTTTACGCATATCTACTAACTAAGCTTGTGTGTTCGGGGATGAGGAAGGATGAATTTAATGGAAGTGCGCCCACATTTTGGTGGAGGTAGAGGGGAAAAAACATTTAGCAAAAAATCACCCTCACTCTATTATAATGGAATTCTAACTCCGGTATCTTTGTCATAGACATTCCAACCTATGGCTGGAATGACGTCTTAGAACATTCGACCACCGAAGCGGGTTTTCATAGAATTGAACTAAGAATTTTTTTTCCACCACATTTCCCCAACCTTAAAATAATTATATATCGTTAAGTAGCATGCTATAAAAGCGCTAAAATAGTCGAGCAAAATTCATAACCGCTAGAAAACAAGTGGGTTTATAACGTACCTGGGGGGAGCTGTCCGGCAGTAGGAGAAAAAAGAGGATAAAAAATATATAAATCCAATTTGTGTTGTGATCCCATTGTTTAATTACATTCAATTCACAAAGCTCAATTCTACGCTCATTTACCAGTTACCTTTCGTCTCTCCACCACTTGGGTCTTAGGGATCAAGTGAAATATGTGAATTTTTCTGAATCTTCAGTGAGGAAAACTTCAACTTTTAGACTACGTTTACAAGTATGTATAGGTTCATAGAAAATAATTTGTATGTCAATATAGTCAAAACCAAATTCGTGACTGTTAAAGGTTTTGCTACTATATATATATATATATAACATAGTAGCACCACGTTTTACTATCCATTTGATTACACGGTTGTGTAGACTAATTCCGCTTATGGTTTTAGGGACTAGGAACAGAGTTTACGTGGAGGGAGAGAGAAACCCCATTTTGGAGAAAAACACATCCTTGGTACACCCGACCAAAATTAGAACCTCAATTTCCCCGTCATCAGCAATCTTGTTTACAGTGAGAATAGCGCGTTAGACCATGCGGCCACCGAAGTGGATTTTTCCATATTTAACCTAAGAGAAACGTCTGAATGGCAATATCCAAGCCACCTCAAAATAGAGATTGTACAACAAATTCCCACATAAAATTTTATATTAAAAACACATTTGGTATAATTTTTAGCGATTACCAGTGTATTCCATTAAAAAACTATTATAAATTCATATACAATTTCGTAGATTTTAATAGTAAATGATTTTCATAACTATTTGTAATGGAACAAATAATTCCAAATACAAATCATCCCATAATAGCACAAACTGATGATCACATAGCTAAAATCGACAGGATCATGTGATATTTAAGTACAGTATATATAAGTTAAATTTTAGTCCAGTTCTTCCAAAGATTATATTTTTTGTTTTTATTACATTTGGCGAAGTTAAGGTTAATTTACCCTGGATTACACTCAACCAAAGCAAAGTAATAACTAAACTTATTTATAATAATAACTTTAATTGACTAAAGGGGTAGTCGGTCCCTAAATTGACCAATGCGCGCGTTTTAACGTGCGTGGCTACACTTAAAGGACACAGCCATGATGAATTAGAGGAGCCCTCGAGAGAGTTATTTGTTCCCCAAATAAGTGGACGCCAGCCCCTGGCACTGTAGGTGAGTTTACACCTTGGAAAAGTGGTTGACATATACAATGTGTCAAACTAGAGAAGAGGCGGTCTTAATAATTGGCCAAAGTGTACAGTACATTTAACGGTTTACCTAACTTCAAACCTTTATTCATACAAAAGTTTCAACACATATAAGCATAGTTAATTTAATATGTTTTACAAGCATGAAACACTAGATTCGCTTAGAAATAACATTTTGTTTGAGTGCATTTTTTAATGAATCCAGCCAGCCTAAGCAAGCCTTTATTATGTTGGAGTTATGGTGGGGAGTTTGAATATAAAGCATTATACAGCTGCGACGCTACAACTCTGGACGAAAGGGAATAAGGTTCAGATTTGTGGATTGGGATGCTTATAAGGTGGGAGTTTTAGCACTTTTACGTAATCTAATTGCAGTTTGATAGGTAATATTAATAATAATATTATTATTAGCACTGCGTCTTACTACCCGTTCGGGTTATACGCACTTACACTAATGTGTAATGGTAGGGTGATTGTAAGATGAAATGAAGGACCTACAGTTTAACGTGGAATCCGAACCATGGCAGAGGCCTGGCATTCCCCACATTCACAAGATGTCTTGTCATAGGTGAAGGAAGGGTTTGGCAATCAGATTAAATCTGTGCCGGGACCGGGGATTGAACCCCGGCCGCCAGCACAGAAGTCTGACACCTTACCCCTAGACCGCCAGGTCACCTGTTAATATTATTATTAATAATAATAATAATAATAATAATAATAATAATAATAATAGGGTGTCAGCAAGGCTCCATCAATTTGTAGCTCAGTTTGCGGAAATATTAGCCAGTAATAATGTACTTTTACCCAAGAGACTCCCGAATATACTAATCGTACATACTTTCCGTGGAGGCTCTTTCCATCTCCCGATCAGATGAGATGATGGGAGTGAATATGACGTGGTGAAGCCAATGAATATCTTAACCAAAATTAAGTATAATTTATCAAACATTGGTTGCCATGAGAGCAAGTCCGCTTTCGAGAAAAATTCCCCATTACCAAAATGGAACTAATCCCCGGGACCTCTTAAGGCTACACCTAGGGTCAGTCAATTGTATAGGTTTACTGGTTTCGTTGTCACCTACACTGGTGGTCACGTGGAATATGGTATTAGGATCACAATATATACTTTAAAATATGTACTCAAGGTTCACACAGTAAGGTTGAGCTGATATTTTATGGATTGTTTCATCTTTCAATGTTTATTGGTTTTGGATTCACACTGCACAGGTGGTATAGTAGTGTTAAAGCATATTTCCTTTAATAGATCTAAAAATAAAAATATAAGACTTGATTATACCCCTTAGGATAGTTTTATTTATCACGACCTCTTACCACCCTTTTGGATCATAGGCTGTGCATATAAGATAATTACTCTGTTGGGGTATGGACAAGGAAAGAATAATTTTAGAGGTAATCTACCCAAATTTGCGTGGAAGGAAAGTGGAAAACCATTTAGGAAAACTTTTATCAGTAGACCCGACCAGGATTAAAACCCCAATCTCCTTGTCTTCCCCAGGCCAGTCTAACACGAGACTGACGCCTTAGAACGTTCGGTCACTGAAGTGGAAGTCAACATAGACCAAAACCAGCCTTTTAGGTTTCTTGGTTTTGAAGTTATCCCAACAGGTGACCACGTTGTTATTTTTTAGGTGTAATGTTCGCAACTAATGTTAAAGTCAAAGGAAATACAACCGAAGTTAACACCGTAGGGTTTCCTAAAGTGCATAAACTTATTCAAATTTCAACTATCTATTTATTATGGTTTTTAAGTGACCCGAACATAGGTTTGAGTGGTTTAAGTCGCCAAAATCATAAATGCATAGGTAAAGTATAAATATTTTTTCCAAATTAAGTTTTCATAAGTAACTATGCAAAATGTATTGGTCCTGATTCTACAGCGTTAGCACTTAAGTGTAAATTTATTTTATTTATATGATAATTAAGTTCTTTGCTACTTTGGAGCCTTAGCTGCCTTTTAATTGGAAGAAGTCATCCGTTTGACTGAATAGTCATCTATGTCAAAGTAAACTCAAATTGTAAAAAGTTGTAGAACGCTAGCTGTGTAGTTTTTTTTATTTGTCAAATACTTTTTATCTTATAATGTTGATACGAAATCACAAACAAATAAAAAAATATAATGTTTAACTATCATGGTTTTAGGACTGTGTTTAATTTTTTAGAAGGGTCGCAAAAGAGCATACGTATTTGAGGATTGTTTTAATGTATTTGAAGCTTTGTTAGACTTGGTAACTAAAATTATCTTTAGAGATCATCTCGCTTTTGTTTTTAAGATGAAAAATTAAAACTTTGTTTGATATTGAAGTCTTTCGAACCGGGATCCTCATTCGCGTTTGACGTGAAAAAAAAAGGGTGTTCCAGTTCTGTTTCACAGACTGTACTAGACACGGGGCCTCCGTTTGAATGAAGTTGCCAAGATTTGGGAGAGGCGACGAGCCTTGCCTGATTGATGGTCGAGTGTTTTTTTTATAGACACATGTAGTTTATACCGAAAGATCTTTTTTAACAGTCTTACAAGATGAACTATGTCCTCTTTCACAGATGCCGCGACAAAACTTCAACCCGTGTCTATATCTACATATATATAAGGAAACAAATCTCTGTCGCGTAGTATTTGGTGAGATATACGATGTTTTTATTCGTGCCATTAATTTTACCGTAGCACCTCGCAACATTTTTCTGGGTGGCGAAGCAAATAATTAAGAAGGGACGTTTGGGAAGAGAAATTTCTTCACAAAGGGTGTTTTGGATCGATGAGGGGGAAGGCAAGAGTAATTATATTAAGAGCGTGTCTTTGAAATATTTTGGAATTGCTGGTTTCAAATGCATTGCGAAATGCTTATCTTCTGATAGATTTTTAAAACCAAATAAGGTTTTATTTCTATAATCTTATTTTCATATAAATGTCATTTTATGAAATACAATCATATTTTTAACGATTAACGATGATTAAATTTTACCAGTAGACTATCATAAAAGCTATTTTAATTATATTGAACATATCTATCAAAAATGACAACCGCAGATCGTGTGACCTTGTGTATGAACTCACTTTGCTCGTTGGGAGCTCTGCCCCCAAACCCCCGCCGAGTTTTCTTTGCACGTACATGTAAACTAAAGTAATTCCAGAACCGTTTTTAGATAGGTATTACCGTTTATCCCCAAGAGACCTCCAAAGAAAGGTTCGCATCAACTTTAAAGTTCCTCCGACATTTTGAATTTTTTGGGGGGGATTAAATTTTTTTTTTAATTTTTTGGAATTTTCCCGTTCTTTACAGGCTAGAAGCTATAAGTTTGCCAAATTTCAAGTTTCTAGCTCATCTGGAAGTAGGTAAACATTAATATCAGTGAGTGAGTCAGCCATGTAGCTTTATAGTAGTATAGTAATATTACAATACGTGGAAGTATATCTATTATCTATTCTAGCTGTCAGATAAAGCTCTTCCTTGGGAGATTGTACTGTTTGATTAATGTAAGGGTTTGGAGATGAAAATTTAAATATACTATATCCAGTAAAAAAAACATGAATGAGAGACACACCAATGTCCATTTGACCAAAGATATCACTGTCGTCTTGTCTGGTTTAATCAAGATGAGATTAGGTAGGATTCTAGCCCCAGATAGGTAAACAGAGATTTTTTTCTCTCTGAATCCTTTTCACTATACCTCATCTTAAGGTGGGGTTATAATTGACACGAGATAAGGGCAATTATTTTGCAGATTTTGTATCAAAACATTTTTTGATCAAAAGAGCTCTCAAGTAATTCTCCAATAAAAAACATAAAGTTTAATTTTCTTCACATGTTGATATCAACAGTTGTTGAATATCTGTCAAGGGTGTCCTGGACTTAATGACATGTTTTATTAATTTAAAAAAATTATCATCTAATGCCGCTGTGCTCATTACAGATATTCAACAACTGTTGTTATCACCATGTGAAGAAAATTAAACTATATGTTTATACCGGAGCAGTATTTTATTCATTTACTGAAAAAAAAGTTTTTAAAACTAAAAAAATACTATTATTTTCTCAAGTTCCCTATATTTCCGCCATAAACAAAGGCATACTCTCTTTGAAACTCTACCTTATTCATTCCTATATCACTAGTGTAAAAATGGGGATGATACAAAAAGGATATTAAAGAATATAGAAAACCATATTTTGTTAAGATTAAAAAAAATTGAGTACCCATCCTCTTCTAAGTCATAACTAACCACAACAGAACTGAGCCAACTATCAGTTCTAACCAATTATTTCCCATTGAACTTCTGGCTAGTTACTTTATTATTATTATTATTATTATTATTATTATTATTAGCACCGCGTCTTACTAACCATTCGGGTTATACGCACTTACGCTTATGTGTAATGGTAGGGTGATTGTGAGATGAAATGGAGGACCTACAGTTTAACGTGGAATCCGAACCACGGTGGAGGCCTGGCATTCCTCACATTCACAAGATGTCTTGTCAGAGGTGAAAGAAAGGTTTGGGTAATCAGATAAATCTTTGCCGGGACCGAGGATTGAACCCCGGCCGCCAGCATAGAAGTCTGACACCTTACCCCTAGACCGCCAGGTCACCAGTTACTTTATTAAGTAAATCACTACTCACCACAGTCACAAGTTTTAGAAAACTTTCCAGCCTTAAACGGTTTAATGTAAATTTTAAAATCAATATTTATTTATTTTATATTCAAGCCCATACACATATGGAAGATTTTAATTCGTTTCCGGATGTTACTGACAAATGTATTCATTTAATGCTTATTATTTCGTACTTCTTGACAATAAGAATAATAAGAAAGAATATGTCAAAATCTAGATATTAAATAATTCTTAGTTAATTTCTAGGTTCGTATTCTTCTGGGTTAAGTAAGATTGTAAGTGGCTAGACGTGCTTTCTACTTGAAGGAAGACGCGTTATTTCTCAAATTATGGTGTTTCTAAAGTTACAAAACCAAAAACATTCTCAATGTTTTTAAAAAAAAATTGTGTTTGTGATCCCTTTAAGAATAAACTTTATTTGTTTGGGATGGATACAAATGTCTTTTATAGTTTACCTTAATCTGAGAAACGAAGCATTTAGGGTAATACGTCGTTGATAGTGAGATTATTTGAACCCTTCATACAATTTGATAAAACTATAAAACTTAAGATTTAAAAATCCATACAAAATAGACATTTGATAGCTCTAGATTCTATTTTGGCGTCAACCATACTTTAAAATAGCAAACGACTTAAGTTATGCAGGATTTTTATCGTCATCGGTATGTCTCTAGGCTACGGTAAGCGATCTCCTTAATTACGGCACACTAAAAAAAACTATATTAACAGTTGAAGTTATAGCCTACAGAGATTTGTTTGCCTTTTAAGAGGAAACAAAATAAGGATTTTTCATGTTCTCTCTGGACTCGTTAAGTTCTGAATGACAGCCGACATGTATAAACTATCGTGTATTGATCTGAAGCACGGAGTGTACGGGTAGGAGGTGGGGAGGGAGATGTATAAACCGCAGCTTGAGTCCGTGGGAAACAAATAAATCATTTTGAATGGTTACAGGTGTAGGAAAACTACTTGGATCCTCCCGTGTGGTTCAACCGTAGTTTTGGTTAGGAGAAAAATCGATACTACCCATTATTCTAATATTAAAAAATACACCTCTTGCGTATAACATTTTCAAAAGGACATAATAACCGAAAGGATTTTGGTAACAACGATATATTTACATATATCTATGAATAATCAGATTTAATAGTCATCATTAAGTTGTTTACATCTCGCCTGCTGTCAATGAATGTAGGATTCTGAATTCACAAGACAAGATATTTACCGGGTGTTTTCTATAGCTGTGGGGAATGCCGGGTCTCCCCCGTGGTTCGGATTCCACGTTAAACTGTAGGTCCTCCATTTCATCTCACAATTCACCCTACCATTACACATTAGCGTAAGTGTGTATAACCCGAACGGGTAGTAAGACGCGGTGCTAATAATAATAATAATAATAATCTATAGCTGTGAAAAATAAAGAGGGAGGGGGGTTGAAAACAAGGTACTTGTGTAGATATTTGGTTCAAAATGGGAAAAGAGGACTACTGGGAAGTGGATGAGGGAGGTTACATGAGGTTCCTCATGAGGAACTGTCATCTGCACGACGTCATACAAGGAAAGGATGGGGAAAAGAGGAACTTAAGAAGGAGGAAGAGGATTAAAATATTCGATGACTATAAGGAAAGAAGAAAATTCTGGAAGCTGAAGGAAGAATTAAAGGCCAGGGTACATTGGCGATCTAAGTTCATTGACAAAAGAAATGGACCTGTCTTAAGAGAGAACACCTAATAATAATAATTTATCAGTAGGAATGTTAATACCCAATTTTACTATTGAAAGTAGGATTATTTAATTTTGAATGGTAGTTATTTTTTGTCTCATAAGAAAACTCCATGGCACCAGCAGCGCAAGTAAACCATAGCGACCGACTCATTTTGATCGAGATAGTGCCTACATGTATGTGTAGATGGTGTGATTTGGTCAGCACAAAAAGACCTCCAGCCATTAATGCCAGTTTTTTTTATTCAAGTAACTCCTCATGTGTCCTCACGTGGCTAATTTTGACCCCGGTCCAGACTCCAGATAAATCCGGAAGCGCCGGGGATAAAACCCTGGACCTCTGTATCTGTGACCAGGAACGCTCACCACTAGATGACATACGCGGCTCTTTTATATATACAAAGACATTCAATCATAGTAGGCTTACTACGTTAACCTCAAAAAATAATAATTGAAAACACGTTTTTTTAAAGGTGTTTTAATTGATAACCTATTAATTGGTGCGAATATTTTATTTATGTTCTGTACATTAGCTAATGCAAATGGGTCTTTACAATGCCTAAGATATATTTGGTAATATTTTGTTTATTATAGGCCCGCATATTATTAAAAATATATTTGCTAATTCTATATCAGTAATCTTGTTTCATAAGAATCACAGATCTTGTAATCATAATGTGAAAATATTACTCTAAATAACACTCGTACACTAATTAAGTTGAAGAGAGAGTCTTTATTATTATTATTATTATTATTATTTTGCATTTATTTGAAGTACTGTATTTAACGTGCACTTTCTGAACCGACTGATTATATCAACACACGACTTATAAACTGACTTAAATTTGAAACAGACACAACATCCAGCCCCCGGCCGTTAATGTATCACTATGAAAGGGTAAACCCACATTTCACCAACGATAAATTTGTCGGCCATGCCAGGAATCAAGCCCGGGACTTTTGGCTCAGTAGACAGGCACACACACTAGCGACTGAGCTAAGGTGTCGGACTAATATAATACTAACAGCTATTATAATAATATAAAATAAACCTAAGTAAAGATAAAGCTAATTAAATTGTGATAGAAGAAAAGCAATAAAATATATGTACTTCTCCGAATAATCTACAAACTAGAAATTACTTTCTACAAATTAAGACACCAGCTGACATTTTTATATCACACTCATCACTACAGAATTGAAGATTAAAAGCTAAGAGGTATAAAGGGGCTAGGAGGGAGGATATAAAGATGATGAAAACATTATATTATTTATTTTATTTTCAAAGGCTAGGTTAGCTGTAGAAATGTCTGCATTATAGCGAGAGGAACATCTAGTAAAGAGAGATGAAAAAGTGGTAGAGCTGTTAATTGATAGAGGACGCATCTGTCGTTACTGCCTCATGTTTTTTTCCCTCCCACATCTCTCTTTTGCTCGTGTTGTGTGGTGCGACTAGTGTGACACAATAGTTATATCAGAAGGGAGGGGGCGGGGGTAGTAGAGGGAAAAAAAGGGAGGGACTCTCATATGTGGGCCTCCCAGACAGTTTCCTAAAAACACTTGCGCCGCCATTGATGAGGTGTGAAAGGATGCTCTGGGTGCAATTACAGCCCACAAGATCTGAATCTGTTCCCCCTTTACACCCTCACCCCCCCCCCTCAACCACACCAACCGACAATATTTCTCTTATCCGCTTCGGTGGTCGCGTGGTTTAACGCGCTACTCTTGCGTTGGACTAGACCGCCAAAGACGGGGAGATCGGGGTTTGATCCCGGTTGGGTGCATTGAGGGTGGTTTTCCTTAAATAGTTTTTCCACTCCCCCTTCACGCAAATGAGAGTATATTACCTGTAAATTAATTATTCCTAATCCCTAACCTAATAGTGTGATTAGTACATAGACGTATAACCCAAAAGGGTAGTAAGACACGATTCTAAAAAAAAGAAAAACCTGTCTTCTCTATTTTCTACGAATTACCTGTATCGACCTGGCGGTCTAGGGGTTAGGTATCAGACTTTTATGCTGGCGGCCGGGGTTCAATCCCCGGTCCCGGCAAAGATTTATCTGATTACCAAACCCTTCCTTCACCTCTGACAAGATATCTTGTGAATGTGAGGAATGCCACGCCTCCACCGTGGTTCGGATTCCACGTTAAACTGTTGGTCCTTCATTTCATCTCACAATAACCTTACCATTACACATTAGCGTAAGTTCGTATAACCCGAACGGGTAGTAAGCCGCGGTGCTAATAATAATAATTACCTGTATCGGTGAATATGCCGACTACACTACGAGCCCATATAAATCAGTTTGCTAATGATTGGGGTTTCGAGTTTTGAATCCCAACTGGGTTTACTAAGTGAGATTTTTTTAATAAATGGTTTCTCCCCTTCCTTCCACGTAAATTGGGGTACATTTCCTCTAATACTCAATCTTAATAATAATAATAATAATAGTAACCAAGACTATTTCAGAACGTTGCAGAAAGTAATATACGCAAAGCCAGCGTTCTTTCGGATTATGTAAGAAATGCATTTTAAACATGTAGAAAGAATTGGCTCCGTCAGTTATTTATGATCATGTGTTTGAGGTATTTAGAGTCATCCGACCGTAAAATATGTATTGAACAATTTTAACAACGCGTGTATAGACCTAATTATAAGCTATAAATAATGGTTTAATTATTTCAGATCGTTTTATAAAATGGATTATCAGGGGACAGTCGTGCTATTTTATTATGTTTTGCATACCATTGACAAGGTAAACTAATTAATGTGTGGTGCTGGAATTGAGTCTAAATAGACATTAATATGAGGTGTACACAATTATATATTTATATTATTTATAATAATAGTAATATTATAAATATTATTAGTATTAATATAGTAAAAATCTATTTATATACGCTTCATATTAATGTCTAAATACACTCAATTTCAGCACCATACATTAATTATTATTATTATTATTATTATTAGCACCGCGTCTTACTACCCGTTCGGTTCATACGCACTTACGCTAATGTGTAATGGTAGGGTAATTGTGAGATGAAATGAAGGACCTACAGCTTAACGTGGAATCCGAACCACGGTGGAGGCGTGGCATTCCTCACATTCACAAGATGTCTTGTCATAGGTGAAGGAAGGGTTTGGCAATCAGATAAATCTGTGCCGGGACCAAGGATTGAACCCCGGCCGCTAGCATAGAAGTATGACACCTTAACCCTAGACCACCAGGTCACCTCACACACATTAATTACTTTACTTTAACAATAGTATGCAAAAAACAACATAAAATAGCAAGTAAGACCCCTGATAATTCATGAACTGTAATAATTTGAAGCTTTTTTTTTTGTTTGATGAATACAAATACTGCTATTTATACTTGAAACTCTTACACCCTGCTCCACCCCTCCCCTAACACTTTCACTAATATATATCTATGGCCCACCCCAGAGAAATAAGAGGCGGAGGGAGGGGGTGGTTCTGTATTATGCGCAGTTGCAAAAAATAATGAACTGCGCTGCGCACGAATCTTCGGTATCGTGTCCACTTTATGCGTTAAAT
This sequence comes from Timema shepardi, assembly GCA_902151425.1. NCBI lineage: Eukaryota > Metazoa > Arthropoda > Insecta > Phasmatodea > Timematidae > Timema > Timema shepardi. Next base: position 127,304 of record CABFVX010000963.1, on the reverse strand, counting down.
GTCCCGAGTTCATTTCCCGGCATGGCCAAAATTGTTATCATTAGTTAAATGTGGGTTCCCCCTTCGCCTGTGATAAATTAACGATCAGAGGTTGGGTGTCATGTCTGTGGGTTTAATTTGGTTTATAAGTTATGTGCTGATATTGTTAGGCCGTTTAAATAGTGCTTATCAAATACCTTAAATATGTAATAATAATAATAATAATACATGAATGCAGACTGTAAGAAAAAACAACATTTAATTAAATAAAAACGCACACATTGAAACTATATTTTACTCAAAATCTTTATGTAGATTTTTTCAAATAGTTCTTCCAATCTAACACATGTTATTTTGGCAAGCGGTCCCATGTTTCAAGGTGGTAGCTTAGTGGTTGAGTCTAACAAGCAGGTAGTGAGCACATACACACATTTATGACATCTTGTTGACAAGTTTATGAACAAAGAGTATGTGGTCATAATATTATGTGTATCTTACTTCTCGGTCGGCAGCTAAAATCGCCGACCAATAGTAACACATATTACTCTACTTTAAAGGGGAGGGGGTGAAGGGTTAAGGTTTATTTTTCAGAATTAGATAAATTTTTACTGTTGGTTTCTATTTTGTGTTTGTGGACCATGTCTTACTACCGATTCGGGCTAGCCACATAATTGAACTAAAGTAGAGCATCACTAATTTGGACTAATTGCGGATCGGCCCAATTCTCCCCTGAAACCAAAAGAGGGATTTTTGCGATTCCGTTAGTCTGTACCTCGGGCTAGAGACGAAACTATTTTACTGATTGGGCTAAAACTTGGTATTTGGGATTTTCATAAGGTCCTCCCGAGAAGTTTTTGGAACTAGATGCTAGACCCTAAATTTAAGCTTAGTTTAGTGAAGGACAAAAAGAGAAAAAAATCGACTTTCTCAAAGTTTGTTCTGATGATTTTGATTGAATTTTATATATCTAGACACTGTTTATTGTTATAAATAAGATGGAAATTTTCACTTTCTTATGAAAGTAGCTCTGAGGGTCCTTTACACGGGGGAAATTCTCCAATTTTCATCATTTCTTCGCAAATATTTGAGATAGTATATCACTTATTATTGTACATTTGTGGTAATATACAAGATAAAAGCTTTTATTTGAGATACATTTTTATAAAGCCAATAGTTTCTGAGCTATAAGCAAATATATATAATATTCTGAAAATTGAAAAATGACACCTGGACAGGGAAATTGAACCCGGGACCTTTGGCTTAATACCACAATGCTCTAACCGCTTAGCTATCCAGGATTCGTCCCGTGCCTAGGGTCATTCTTCACTCATATCTTAAGGCGTAGTCTATGATGGACGTGCGGAAATCATCGGCTACAAATGTGTGATTTTTTTTTATTAAGATCACGAGCTATCAGATAACGCAGCCACCTTCAAGAATATGATATCTAGATGGAGAAATCCTCACTAAAAAACAAAAATAATAACTTAAGTTGTTTGATTCATATATATATAGAAAGAACTGAATTAAACATATATATATATACACCTGAATTAAACGTATATTATATACGTTTAATTCAGGTCTTTGAAAACGAATTTGATTGTTATGCTCATTGGTGGACAACTTTACTGTAACAGTGTTCCTAGTGCCATTGAGTAAGTAACAGTGAATATTATTTAATTACGATCTTTGGTGTAGTGTTTCTACAACAATGTATAGACCAATTATTTCGTTTCACAAATCTTACAAGTTTTAAGTAAAGGTTTATTTTAGATGAAAGCGGGAGAAAGTCTTGGTAGTGCAATGTACTATTTATTTTTATGACAAAAAGAACTGTTTTTTAATAGCGTCCATACCTTAATTGACTGATGTATGTTAAATATATATTTCGGTTTGATATCGAAAATGTTTAGGCTTATATTATAATATTAATTAAAGATTCAGTTTAGTAGAACTTGAGAAATTTTTGTCAAAATAAATGGTCGATTTTTAAAAGATTAAGCGTCTTCTTTAAATATTTTTGAAATTTAAGATTTTTAGGGCAACCTTTGATTTATAAGCTTTCATACTTTTCCTAAAAAAAAATATTAATTTGGTGAGTGAGAAACACTTTAGGGGGGAAAAAACACTAAATATACCCAGCCGGGGCTTTTAGCGTGAAATCCAGCCTTTTGCGAAAATAATGCCTTTGATTGGAACCATAACTGACGAATTTATTTATTCTCAATGAAGGTGACCTGGTGGTCTAGGGGTAAGGTGTCGGACTTCTGTGCTGGGGGTTCGGGTTTCTAATCCTCGGTACCGGCAAAGATTTATCTGATTACCAAACCCTTCCTTCACCTCTGACAAGACATCTTGTGAATGTGAGGAATGCCAAGCCTTCACAGTGGTTCGGATTCCACGTTAAACTGTAGGTCCTCCATTTCATCTCACAATCACCCTACCATTAAGCATTAGCGTAAGTGCGTGTAACCCGAACAGGTAGTAAGACGCGGTGCTAATAATAATATTCTCAATGAAATACTAAGATTTATTTTGTTATTTACTTTTTCACCAATTCCTAAATCAAGTTGAGAATACAGTTTTAATCCACGTAAACGAACATTATTATTCATAGAAACATGTTTATTTTTGTTTCCAGGGAAATCCCGTGGTCCTACTAAATCCCGCTGTCATCAAGTAGCGCTGACGTCACACTCAGTGCTGCGACCTGGCGAGGGCATCTTGCGCGGCAAATCACGTCGTGGCGACAGGTGGAGTGGTGGAGCAACGGTTTGGTGCCATCAGCGAACTCCCGGGGAAAAAAAAACCTTCGGTTGGGGGGCCTGATCGATACTTCGACGATCCCAGGACCTGTCACGGGACTTCACTCCCCCTCTCTTTTTTTACTGCCCTCCCTAAAAACCAAACCTTCCCCGTGGAATACTGCCGATGTGGGGGTAGCGTTCGGATATACTTGAGTGACACTTGCATAGTTACAGCTTTTAATTTTTTTTTTATAGAATATTTAATGTTAATTTTCTGAACCAGTTTAATTCATCAGCCCATAATTTATAAACTGAACTAAATATAGATTGCCAAACCCTTCCTTCACCTCTGACAGGACGTGTATTAATCACAACTTGTGAATGTGGAGAATGCCAGGCTTCCATCGTGGTTCGGATCCCACGTTAAACTGTAGATCTTCCATTTCATCTCACAATCACCCTACCATTACACATTAGCGTAAGTGCGTATAACCTGAACGGGTAGTAAGAAGCGGTGTTAATAATAATAAAATTTGCAACAGACACAACACCCGGCCCCCGTAAGTCAATTCATCACTGTAAAAGGAGAAATCCACATTTAAATAATTAATGTCCTTATTTATATGTTTGGACTAATAAAAATAAATGAATTTGGGTTCACAAGGGTCAACACTTCGTTTTAAGATTCCAAATTCCTGTTAAAATTTTTTAATATTTTACTTGGTGTTGAATAAAATGCGATGACCTGAATATGTGCAAGTCCTCATTTATAAGTCTTTACAAATACAAAATTTAAATATTGACTATTGAGTATGAAATCAAGGATATAGATCATTGTTGTACAAACATTTCTCCCAAGAGGTTAAAAAAAATAACAATTTTGAGAGCATTAATTATATTTAATTACTCCATGGCTTTGTAGAATTATTGCATTACAACTTAAGTAGTATCTCTTTACAACTAAAGCTCACAAAATGCTATTAATATATTTGCCAATATCTCAGAATCTGTTGGTTTTATAAAAATCTATTTCATATAAATGCTTTTAACTTTTAATAGTACTACAATTTGGTCAAAGATGAGTTATTTAATATCTCAAATAGCTGCAGAGATACGGAAATTTCCACTTCTATAAAAAAGCCTAAAAGTCATTTTAAAGGGAAAATTAAAATATCCAGATCATTTATAATTTTGATTAATGCCTAAATACGAATTTTAATCTAAATCGTTAGAGCCCATTTTGAGAAAATAGCTTTTTTAGTCGTTTCACTTTTTATTAAACTACTCTTTATTCTGAGGTTAAAAAGACACACAGACAGACCGCATTTCAAAGACCACTTTTTAGGGTTCGGGGGGTCATGAGACGTCGACATATATCTACATTTCGAGTTAGATTATTTTTACGGTAGCTATACTTTACTTTTAGTGTACGAAAAGTTAATATATATATAAAATTTCGTAAGGCTTGAAAGTTATTGGTTTTATAAAAATATGTTTCAAATAAAAGATTTGTATTATAAATAGGCCTACATATTTTCAGTGATAAGTGATTTCATTTCTCAAATAGTTACGGAGATATGATAAATAATAAGAAAATACGCATCAGACCTGAACCCTTAAAGTTATTTTGCCGAAATATTAAGGGTAGCCATTTTGTTTGGAATATTTACATATGTACATAAATGAAATTTAATTAAAATTGTTTTAGCCTTTTTTTTCTCCTTTTTCCCTTCATTAAACTACCCTTAACTTTAGGGTTAGATATCCAATTCCAAAAATCCCTCGGGCAACCCTATGAAAAACCTAGATACCAAGTTCTAGCCCATCAGTAAAATAGTTTAGGCTCTAGTCCACGGTACAAACGGACAGACGGCAATTCAAAAAACACATTTTTGTATTCGGGGGGGTCATGAAACATCAACATTCATCAAAATCTCAAGTTCAATTTTTTTGACGATCACAATAATTTCTCTTCCTGTAAGATAACGAGAATGTAAAAAAAAAGTAAATAGCCATACATCAACTAAAAAACATTCCCGTGTCAAATGTTTAAAACAAAAAACTTTTCATGATCGGTCAAATGGGGACAGATAGGAGGATCATAAATCACAGCCACTGTTTTACAAGTTCTGCTTATCCTGCCAACGCTACAAGACACGCCACTAACTGATATGTTTGACTCCCTTATAATATGCTCCACCATCTTTTCTCCTCTGGTACTAATCCTTAAACTTAATTTTCTTCGTTTTCTTTCTATTAGGTTAAATAAATTGAACCTATCAAACTGAACCTGGAGTGTATTAATAAATAAAAAAGTAAATAAAAAGCTATGTGTGATGGTTTAATTCCTGGTCACTTGATAGTCATTGGACTCTACGCGAAGAGTTCATTGATATGCGCAGGTACACATACCATTAAGACTCCCCCTCCCCCCCCCTTTTTCCTCTACAAAGCATGCTGACGGGAAAAAAAACAACCCTGCAAATAATGGGAAGCCATCACCACCATTAAACTACCCCTTCTTCCCCCTTAGCCCGTTCCAAACCAACCCGCTAACATGGTGGCAAACCTATATCAGTTTGGCAGACTGATAAATCAAATCGAGTTTCACAGGCTAACACGGTACACACATGCACATACACACATAAATACAGGTTGTACCGTAAATGGTGAACTCACCTCACCAGTAAACAGGAGACACAATATCAATTAAAACTAAGTCCATATAAACATGTGTCCCATTTGACCTTGTTTTTCGAACTATATTATTATTATTAGCACCGCGTCTTACTACCCGTTCGGGTTATACGCACTTACGCTAATGTGTAATGGTAGGGTGATTGTGAGATGAATTGGAGGACCTACAGTTTAACGTGGAATCCGAACCACGGTGGAGGCCTGGCATTCCCCACATTCACAAGATGTCTTGTCAGAGGTGAAGGAAGGGTTTGGTAATCAGATAAATCTGTGCTGGGACTGGGGATGGAACCCCGGCCGCCAACACAGAAGTCTGACACCTTACCCCTAGGCCGCCAGGTCACCTTTTCGAACTATAACTTTTGTACTCCAGTAATGTGGAACTACTTAACGTTATATGAAGAAATGGGATAAAAACTGAGACCTTTGGATCAGTACACCAATTCTCTACCATTGAGCTATCCAGGGGTTTCCCCGTGCTCAGGGTCATTCTTCACTCATATTTTAAGGCGGAGTTTGTGATAGATATATGAAACGCAAAAAAATGGTCACCTTTAGCCTAAATCTAAGCATTGTAATGTAATGTATTTTTGACTCTACATGACAACTGCATTCATCCTTAAGTTGGCCATTTTGAGCACTTCAATGTTAAGCAGCTCCACATTACTGGACTGCATACATGAATATAACACGGAAACAAGGTCAAATGGGACATATGTTTATACAGGATGGGTACGAAATAATTAGACAATTAGTAGCTTGAAAGTTGGCAATTTAATTGCAACGTGAATATTAACTAGCTAAATAAAAGCCAACTACATACGACACTTTTTCACTTTTTGAAGATAATGTCACTCAGGTGAGCTCCATCGGACGTGAGGTAAACCTCAACAGTTTGTCCATCACTTTCCTCATCACAGTCTAATTGTTTCCATTCCACCCTATATAGACTATTTTCATTGTTTTTATGTATATTCTCCATTACTGAATATGTTACGCTACACCCTGTATCTACACACATACACATACACATACACTACTGAACAACGTTGTTTGGACATTTTATGTGAAATTTAACACTGATGAAAAAAAAATAATATATATATATATATATATATACTGATTCATTTTACTGAGGATTTTCTAGCTAATTAGCACCATTTCGTGCATCGAAACTGAAATAGAATAACAGGATTTGGTAGCTTACCGACGTAATTCGAAGACTTATACGTAGAATATTCGTACCAGTTGGAATATTTGCATGAAAATCAAACTTTGATGTTGGTGGTGAAGTGGTGAGGGGGAGGATAGAATGGAGATTTCTGATTCATGAAGCGATGTTCGGGAAATTTGAGTAGGTTGGATTACCGAGGACGGGGCTAGTCGAGATTTTGAGCTTGTTTGGGTTGCACTAGATGACAGGAGAGGGGGGTTCATCCCCCCTTCCTACTAATGTGGGTACATTTTTTCCTAGAGTTGCTTTCTTAACCTGCACTTTAAATTATAATAATATTTATAATATAATATTTAGCACCGCATCTTACTACCCGTTCGGGTTATACGCTTTAAGTACTAATTACGCTAATGGATTGGGAATTGGGAAGGTTGAATTAGATTAAGTGAACCCGCATTTGCGTGGAGGGAGAGTGGAAAACCATTTAGGAAAAACCACCCCCAGCTCACCCGACCGAGATTCGAACCTCGATCTCCCCGTCCTCAGCAGTCGAGCTCAACACGACAAGCGCGTTAGACAACTACGCCACCGAGGCGGGTCACTTTAAATTAAGTCGTTAAGAGAAATTGTAGTTTTAAAATTAGTTCAATACCTTGTAACATTCAGACGTGCAATTTTGTACCTAACCTTAAATGAATTTTAAATATATATAATTTCTAAAACTAATTTTGTACATTATATTATATTATTGAAGGGACCATGACATGAATCACCTGATTTGTGTTGTAAATTCACTTTTCTTAGAAATGATCAAACATATCGGCGATTTTGATTAAATTTCATTTCTAAGCTTTGATCAATATGACAAACCAAATGGCTACTCTCAACTTTTCGTCTAAATTACTTTAAGGGTTCCGATTTTATGCGTAAATTCTAATTTTTAATTTTATCTCCGCAAGTCTTTGAGATATAAAATTACTTATAATTGCATACATGTGGATCTATTTGTAATAAACATCTGTTACTTGAAATATATTTTTATAAAACTAAACTTTTCAAGCTATACACAAATATATATTTCTTTTAACTTTACTAACACTTTAAGGTAAAGTATTACGACCGTCAAAAAAATCTAGCTCGAGAAGTTGATGGATGTCGACGTTTCATGACGTTCCGAAACCTAAAAAGTAGTTTTTGTAAAGCTGTGTTTGTGTCTAACCCTAAAATTAATAGCGCTTTACTAAAGGGAGAAAAGAGAAAAATTCAATTTTCTCATAATCGCCTATAACGATTCTCTCTCTCTCTCTCATTTTAGAATCAATAGTCAATAATTACCTATTTTATTGTTCAAAATTTATAAAAGAGAAATTTAATAGCAATGCAATAATCATAAGATGTGCATCCGCTAGTAAAATGACGAAAATTTTAACTGGAAATCTAAATTTTAATACGAGATTTTGAACCCTTGGAGACTCAATATCAATCTTTTGTATTGATCTAAATATACAAATGAAGATGTTAATTCCTTAAAAATAAAATTATAGAATTTAAAACCATGAGTCAAAACGAACGTGAAACGCAATTTTTTCTTGGGTTCGCTAGTGTAGGCCTATATTATATTACGAGTTTTTAGTAAATACCTCCATTTCTTAAAAAATTGAGCGAGAAAGTCCGTGCGGAATTCCGTATATTTTATTTAAAAATTATTGTTTACCCACGTGATATAAATGTCAAGCTTGTTTATTCTAGATTGTTGATAATAGGAGGGTTGTGGTTTGATACCCTACTCGGTTATAGTAAAGGTGTTTTTAAAAATAAAATTCCCACTCCATATTTACGCAATCGAGGGTATATTTTCCTAAAGTTCTACCTTCCTAAACGTTTAGCCTGTACGGGTAGTGTGATTTAATCAAAATAAAATTGGGCCACATGCTCTCAAGTGTTATTAATTTTTTTAGCCGTGACTTAGAGCCCATACTGGCTTTCCGTAAATAACTAGGACTATACCAATAGCATAAATATAAATAAGGTATATACTATAAAAACTATACTAGCATGGGCGTAGAGATGAAGTGGTAAAACATTTAGAAAAAAACACCCTCAATAAACCAGAATGGGATCGAACCATGGTCTGCCAGTTGTCGGAAGTCTAGTATATTGCGGGAGCAACGCCTTAGACCATGTGACCACCGTGGCTCTCAGGAATTTTGTCTCGATAGTGTCTAATAATTCAAAAACTATCATTTAGGATATAAATTGCATCTTCATTAAGTTGAAAAATTTAAACTTTATTATAGTAAGCCCAACAGCCTAGAAGGAAATGCTGTGTCCAAATAAATAAAATTGAAGTCTTATTTTGCTAAAAATAGAGAAATTGCTGTCGAAAGGAATTGTCATTTTCTGAAAATGTGGATTTACTTTTAATATTTTAGAAATTTTAATTTTTTTTACTTATTCTCGATGTATAATCCTTCTTAATTTTACTTTTATAAATGATGACAGTCAGTCTATCAAAATTCCAGGAATTATTGGAGAAAGAAACTATTCACATTTTAGACTTATGTTATTTTGACTGGGGGGCACTTTTGAGGTAGAAGAGTTACTGTCCAGTATCCACGCTCTAGTTTAAAATGTGTTTGAAAGCTGGTGCATCAATTCAATAGTCCAACATCTTATCTCAATCGGTAGTGCATCTGCCTGTTAAGTCAAGGGTCCCGGGTTCACATCTCAGCATTACCAAACAAATCATCTTTGATGAAACGTTGGTTTCCCATTGTACAGTGATAAACCTACGGCCTGAGGCTGGGTGGTGTGTATAATCTAACTTTAAGCTCTTATATAGGTCGTGTGTTTGTATAATCAGTCGGTTCATAAAGTGCAGGTTAAAAAACTCCAAAGCATCAGCCCTAAATCACGCCATACAGACCAGGCGGCCGCCATCTGTTGGCGAAGATAGTGCCTACTTCTGCTGATACAGGGTGTCATGTGGCTGGCACAACGAAACCTCCGGGTGTTAGTCTTAGTTTTCTAGACCAAAGCTGCCACTTTTTTTATTCAAGCTCCTCATTTGACCTCACAAAGTTGAGTTGAACCCGTTATAGATCCCAATGCTTCACAGAAACTCAGGAAGCGTGGATCGAACCCGGGTCCTCTGGATCTGTAGCCAGAAACTCTTACCACTAGACCACAGAGCGATCCCACGTTAAATAAAGCAACAGATAATAACACTCAATACTAGTTTTACCATTTGACCTGGTGATCTAGGGTTAAGGTGTCACACTTCTGTGCTGACGGCCGGGGTTCAATCCTCAGTCCCGGCACAGATTTACCTGATTACCAAACCCTTCCATCACCTCTGACAAGACGTCTTGTGAATGTGGGGAATGCCAGGCCTCCACCGTGGTTCGGGTTTCACGTTAAACTATAGGTCCTTCATTTCATCTCACAAACACCCTACCATTACACATTAGAGTAAGTACGTACAACCCGAACGGGTAGTAAGACGCGATGCTAATAATAATAATAATTTTACCGCGTGAATAAGTGTGAGTTGTGAACAGCCCGATGCAAGTGGCACTAACATTAAAAACAACAGACTCGCGCAGTATCCCCAACTCACCAGCTGGTTCTGGTAAGCAGTGACGGCGGTGAAGACAGATTCTGGGAAGATGAACGTCTTGAACTCCTCAGCCTCTAGTTCCGTGATCGGCGAGTTCCCTTGAGACTCGTGCCTCTTGACGAGGTGGATCCGAGGCTGGTACTTGTGCATCGAGTTGAGCACCAGCTGCACAAAAGCAAGACAGACCAATCAAACATCGCTAGTACCATGAAGCATCTGTCTACCAAGGGCCGCTGCCCTAAGGCCGTCGGATTAAGGTGGGAGTGTAGGGTAAGTTAGTTAAGGTCAGTGTTTTCGCAGTTTTTATGGCAAAACATTTTTGGACTAAGTAGAAATAGAATAGAAATTTAAATTATTATTATTATTTATATTAATGATATGTAAAATAGTTTCCCGGTACCAATTTTGAACCAAATTGAAAAAGCTTTTTTTTTAAATTAGCAAATTATAAAAACGGTTATTTGTAAACTACCAATAGGCTTAAACAATTATTTTCCTCAAAACAAGTAAGAATACAGTTTTATTTGTCACACATTCATGTCAAACACTCCCAAGATATTCAATTTAAGCAAAATCGTTAGAGCCATTTTAAAAATAATTTTAATTTAAAAAAATCCCTCCTCAATAAACGACCCGTTTTTCAAATTTTCACCAAAAACAAAGTCCATAGGGTTATTTGTCATGTCAAACGCCTCAAACACTCGCAAGAATCCAATTTGGAACCAATTGTAGAAATATTTTACAAATCGCTCTAAGTTTTTGAAAAATCAGTCATAAGTAAAGTAACTACCCTTCAACGAATATTTGCCCATACACCGATTATATAGGAGAGTGCTATTTGTCATGTCAAAATAATCTTAAATATGCATTTTAAACAAAATCGTTTGAACAATATTTGAAAAAAAAAATTATTTAAAAAAACGAATCATCATTAAACTACCCTTAATTGAAGGGTTAGGGTAAAGAGAAAACATTTTATGTTATAGCCCTAATAAATCTAAATATCTAGTTTGGAAAAAAGCCGTCAAACCATTTTGGATCCGTGGAAAGGGACAGACTGTCAGAAAGACAGACATGGGTACAGATAGTAATTTCATTTTTTTAAGGGATGATTCTCTTAATTTTGCCTAAAATGATGGAGTTTGAAATGAATTTATGAAGTATTCTTTGCTCAGTAAATAAAACCAAAACACTCACGTGTCCGTGTTTATCCATCTCGTTGTTGGTGAGCTTGACCTTCTCGAAGGAGACGACCTGCTTCCTCAGCTGTTCCCCTGTGAAGGGGGAGTCAGGGTGCATGTAGAGGCGAGAAGGGGCCGGGGGGTCGGCCTTGCCTGCCACCAGCCACGATGACCGGTGGTACGCGTACCGGTACCTCTTGTTGTCCACCGGGACAATGTCCATAAGCACCGCGTACCTCTGCTCCGGCCTCACTCCCGTGAACGATACTCTGCATGTTGGGAACATCCGCCTGCAACAGTGACAACATCCACATACAGTACCAGTAGCACAATGTCCATCA
>CABFVX010000963.1:99615-114653 GCA_902151425.1 Timema shepardi | reverse complement strand
ATACTCTACATGTTGGGAACATCCGCCTGCAACAGTGATAACATCCACATACAGTACCAGTAGCTTCTTGTACAGTAGCACAATGTCCATCAGCAGCTCTGCTTCAGTGAACGATACTCTACATGTTGGGAACATCCGCCTGCAACAGTGATAACATCCACATACAGTACCAGTAGCTTCTTGTACAGTAGCACAATGTCCATCAGCAGCTCTATGATGGAATGTTTCTATAGTTTCAGGAATACTCCACCAAAGAGCATTAATGATATGGAATACACTTTTACAGAAATATTGAGAAAATACAAAAAAAATATTGCCCTTAACTAGTCTTCTCTGCACTCCCACCTTTAAGTCATTAAAATGTTTCCTTAAAGAAGCATTATTTGGTTTACAGTACGTTGTAAATGTAGGGGACGCGTGAAAAGCTAAGCTTTTTTTGCAGTTTTTATTTCAAAACCTTTCTGCTCATACTAAATCAACTATTGCTTCAATACAATCGTAAAGGATAATTATATTCGCATGTCTGATATCAACAATTCTTGAATATCTGTCAAGGATATGTCGGAGATTAATTAAAACTTTATTTCGTTTAAAACATTTATTTAATGTCGCTATGCTCATGACAGATATTCAACATTACTGTTGATATCAGCCTTGTGAAGAAAATTAAACCATTATGTTTCTACTGGAACAATATTTGTATTTAGACACGCTTAAGTGGTCGTGTGGTCGTATGGTCTAAAGTGCTACTCTCGCAGTAGACTAGACTGCCGATGACGGTGAGAATAAGGTTCCAATCTCGGTTGAGAGTAATCAGGGTGGTTTTTCCTGAATTGTTTTCTACTGTAGGTATACTTCCAATAAATATAACCGTCCCTATCCCTAAAGACATTAACGTAATTTGTTCACAAGCGTATAATCCGAATGGGTGGTATAACATGGCGATGAAAAAGATATTTGACTTATTTTGGACAAATAATTTTGTTATAAAAATTGAAAAAGATACTGCCCTTTTTTAGAATTTCCTACATCCCCACCTTAACCTTCTGACTCCACGAACAGGGTCGCTCTCGAAACAATAATTTAAAATGTTTTTTGCTTATTACTGAGGTCAGTTATCAAATTTTACGTTTTAGATGAAGGAATTATATAATCGTAAGCATTTAAGTACAGTAGACTCTTGATTTTACATGGTAATGGAGGGGATGAGAAGCACGGATAGTAAAAATCACGGATAGTACCAATAATCCCCACCAGTTTACCATCCCCATTCAAAAGGTTCTACCATTTTTTATACTAATTTATGTTAAAAGAGAATTTCCACAATGGTAGATATTAAAACGAGGCAATGAAATCAACTCCGAATCGACTCCTGCTTGCGAATAACATTAGGTAAATACAATTGAAACCAGAATAGACAAATTATTCGAAAGTGGTCAACAGCAAAGGTACCATTGAATAAATTTAGGTAAGTTAATTTCTGTTGATTTTTTTATCGGTTTAGTTTTATAATCAGTAAATAAAGTCAATATTTTAGAATAAATCTTAAAGATTAATATATTAGTAAAAACTAGGGTGCCACGAACATATTTTAGGATAGTTAAGGCGTCGCGAGTAATAAAAAGTTAAGAACCACTGCTTTAGGGGGACCTACGAACTACTAAACTATAAATAAAGACTAACCCGTAAGATCACGCTGAGAGACAGGCCCATAATGGTCGATTGTTCCAACTATTAGCTTCTAATAGAACACGTGAAATGACACTCATTGAAGAAAAATGCTCTCTGATGAAATGAAAGAATCGTCTTCAATAGAAACATTGTTCGACGCGTGTAGGTGAATAACAACATTGTTCTGTGACTTGACGGATGGAAAAAAGAAAGGAGGGGAAGAGGGCGAAGGGGGGATTAGCGGGTGTTGATGATGGAGCATATTCTTATAAGTAACATTGGTGAGCCTAATATTCTTTAAAGAGAGAAAAAAAGAAATAAAGAAAAGTGTGTGACTTGTCCGGATTGTATAAGAGGGCTGATAGACTATTGTTATCAAGTACATATGCAGTGGCGGAGCGTGGAACGTTGTCAAAGAAAGTACTCAGAAATTATTACTATTCCTACGTTTTATGTGGACAGTATTTCCTTTTGATGTATTAATTTCTTAACTGCTTGAGTGGCCAAGTGGTCTAAGGTGTCGGCTCTCGTGATAGGCTGGCTTTCTGATGACGGGGAAATTGAAGCTCGAATCCCGGTCGGTTCTACAAATGGTGGCTTTCACTAAATGGTTTCCCAATCTCTTTTAACGCAAATGCGGGTATATTACCTCTAAAATGCGTCCTATCCCATTAGAGAAATTATCATATATGCATATAACCTGAACAGGAAGTAAGACGCAGTGATATATATATGCCACTGCTTAATATATAAATAGTCCCCTAGAATTATTCCCATATATTAATAGGCCTAAAAATAAAAGAATACGAATGAGGTAGGGATAGTTTTAGAGGAAATGTACTCATATTTACATGTAGGGAGAGTGGGAAACTATATAGGAAATAAAAACACCTTCTGTAAGCCCAACCGGGATTATAACCCCAACACCGGCAATCCAGTCAAATACCAGAGTGACGTGTTAAATAATTTTACCACCCTTTCATCAAACGTGATAGTAAATACATGAAATTGAAAGAGGGCCAATGGGTATATTAATTAACTTAATGGTTGACCTCGGTGATCTTGGTGTGGAGTGTTTGCCTCCAAACACCATATTTTGGGTTCAAATCCAGCCAGATTAGACAAATTTTTCTTGAGCGATAAAAATCCGAGCTTGATCTCTTCGAAAAAGAAGTCAAGCTGTCGCTCCAATGTTGATTGTGGCAGGTATGAAAGCCCTGTAAGGTATCTGAAAATATCTTTCACGTCAAAATTTCTAGGCCTTTTCACTCTCGCTCATCAAAATATCTCGTGTTCTATTATAATTAATCATTTCAGAAAGTCGGTGACCTGGTGGTTTAGGGGTAAGGTGTAAGACTTCTGTGCTTGAGGTCCGGGGTTCAATCCTCGGTCCCGGCATAGATATATCTGAATACCAAACCCTTCCTTCACCTCTGACAAGATGTGTATTAATCACAACTTGTGAATGTGTGGAATGCCAGGACTCCAACGCGGTTCGGATTCCACGTTAAACTGTAGGTCTCTCCATTTCATCTCACAATCACCCTACCATTACACATTAGCGTAAGTGCGTACAACCTGAACGGGTAGTAAGACGCGGTGATAATATTAATAATAATAATAATCATTTCAGAAAGTGCACGTTAAATACTTCGGATAAATAAATATCAAATAATTATTTCAACCAGTTTCAGTAATTTCAGAGAAGCACCTCTAGTGATTATTTCTCAACCTACTTGGGAGTGTTGCTGACTATACAGTACCTCGGAAATGTAATGTAGGTGGTGTGGATGAAGGTTACACCTCCACTTACCATATCGTGTGGAGGTATTAAGGGCCATTCCACGTGCGTGCGACACTTTGTCGCAGCTGCGTCCCTCCGAACCTCCCACCGTTTTCAGAACCCTCAACCCTCACCCACCTACCCTCTTTTTTTTCTAGCGGCGAATGGTGTGAAATTAGCGCCCAGCACCGTACCACCACCAGCGGAAGATACAAGCGCGGAATGTTCGATGAGACGCCCGGACCGCCATTAACAAGAGACGGTTGTGGTTCCCGCTCAGGTAATTTAGGACGTCATGGCGTCACATCTGCATGGAGCTCTACGCACCCTTTTACCCACACCCTTTTCTTTAATAGTTTCTACCCTGTACGTGAAGGAGAAGGGTGAATGGAGACTGTATAGTCTAAGTCTCATTCCAAAAAAAAGCTACAATACGATTTAAACAGAAACTATTTTTACGGCTACAAGCATTTACTAACACTTTTTTTTTACATAATAATGTGGGGAATGCCAGGCCTCCACCGTGGTTCGGATTCCACGTTAAACCTGTAGGTCTTCCATTTCATCTCACAATCACCCTACCATTACATATTAGCGTACGGGTAGTAATACGCGGTGCTAATAATAATAATTTTGCATATTTATTCGTCAAGTTATGTGACTTGCAGCAATCACTTTAGATAAATACAGTATTATCAGTCATTGACTGGGAGATCAAGTTTCGAATCTCGGTTGGGTTTACTGAGGGTGGGTTTTTCCAAAATGGTTTTCCACTCTCTTTTCAGGCAAATGTGAGTACACTTTATCTTAATATAGTTTTACTAATCCCTAAAACCATTAGCATAGTTAGTAAATAAGCGTATAGCCTGAACTGGTGGTACATTTAAAAAAAAATTAGTCAATCGATTGCTTAAAAATATAAATTCAAAATACTCGAAAAACTTTGTGAGTGGCAGCCATATTGAAACAAATAAATATATTGCGAAACTATGTCGGTCATTATTTGGGTCTAGTTTTTAAGAATGTCTCTTTCAAATTTCGTTTAACATTTTTTTCCACGCATTTAACAGCTATCGTGGAGCCAACATCCAGACAGAGACAAAAAGTCAAATTATCAAGTTAAAATATGACCTCGCTACGTTCAGCCAATAAAATAATATAAATGTTAGTTGTAATAATTATTTTCATATTATCTCAAAGTTTCTTCTAATCAAAATCTTACCCAATCCTACAGCTTCCCAAAGCGAGAAAGACACATAAAAAAGGTATATTATTGCCTTGGGTCTAAGGATATGCTAAACTTAAATTTTTTAAATAATTGTTATATAATTTAAATCTTTTGTTATAATTTTACTCTGAGCTTATTTTTTTAAAAGTATTGTTTAAGTTTAAGGTTAACTTAACCAAGCTAACAAAACCACCCTCAGTACACCCGTTTGAAATTCAAACCCAGCTCTCCCCATCACAGGCGTATGCGAACCTGACATTTAGTCTTCGTGCTCACCAGTGTGGCTGTAGAACATAAGTTCCCAACCTGGGGCCCATGTAGAGTCTACGTATGGTTCTGCGAAGCATCAATTTAAGAAAGCCTAATTATTGAACTGTCTTGTGATTCGAGACATTGAAGATGCTATTTCATTCAATGCTACTGTTGTACTTTTAGTTTAATACTCTCTAAGTGTACCCTGATGTTTCCAAAAGGGCAACAAACTACTTTTTGGCATTTGTCATCCCTATTCTGGGTGATACACGTTCTCAGCATTTGGGCATGTTTCGGTTAACATCCGAAATAAGACAACAAACATCGCATTAGTTGACTGTTTAATTCGTGTAAAATATCATAATATATACTCCTTTAAACAACCTATTTTTACTGATAATTCTATATATATAATTTTTAGTTATTTTAATAGTATGAAATAGTTTATGTAGATAACTAGAAGTGTGTAGGTAGGTTTTTTACTTTCATCTCGTCTAGAGGGTGATATTAGGGCTGCATGGAGGATTATCTTTGACTTCAGGGGGTCTACAATATGTAAGAAGTTGAGAACCACAACTGTAGAATATTATAATCCCTTCCTGCTGAGATTCGAACCAAGAACACTTCCCTACAGATGAGACCAAAGATATCAATCGTTATCGATCATTTTCAAGGTTCGTCGTTTCACTTAAAGGTGCTAGTCCACTACGAGAAGTGAAAAATCTCAATAAACCCCGGGCACATCTTAAAGAAAACTTGTTTGCCAAACTTTGACCACGGTCTGCGGCGACTGTAAAGTGTTTCGTCACGCACGCTTTCAATCACCACACACACGCACGCACGCATGCCGCCAAGATTATGTATAGCGGCTCTTCTGGTACCTCCCTTCGTACGTCTTCATTTTAACGCCTCATTACCATGTTACGACTAAAGGTGCGGCAAAGGCTTCCAATAAAAGGATCATGGGAAGCGAACTATTTTCACTTTCTCTCACTCTAATATACTTACCCCCTCTTAATCTCTTTCTCTCTCTCTTTGGCAACTGTAGCAAA
Source organism: Timema shepardi (assembly GCA_902151425.1). Taxonomy (NCBI): domain Eukaryota; kingdom Metazoa; phylum Arthropoda; class Insecta; order Phasmatodea; family Timematidae; genus Timema; species Timema shepardi. Next base: position 108,667 of record CABFVX010000963.1, on the reverse strand, counting down.
TTAGTAAGAAAATGTGTTTCATTGATGTTTTTATGAGACTGTCTCGATTCTTTCTAATTATGTAGCTCGGATAGTGAAAGCTTGTTCATAATATTGTGAAACGTATTGTTGTGCTGACAGAGTTGTGACCTTACAGAAACTAATCTAGAGTGTTGTTTGTTGTTAGCTGAGGGCAATAGATCTACATGTATAAATGTTCAAGTTTTTGAACATATTCTTATTAGAATACGCATGTGTTAAGGCATTCAATGCTACAAGTTCAAGGCTAGTTTATTAATGATTAGATTTTGATAAATATATATATTATAAAATTATTTTTATTATTATTATTATTATTATTATTATTATTATTAGCACCACGTCTTACTACCCGTTTGGGTTATACGCACTTAGGCTAATGTGTAATGGTAGGGTGAATGTGAGATGAAATGAAGGACCTACAGTTTAACGTGGAATCCGAACCACGGTGGAGACCTGGCATTCTTCACATTCACGAGATGTCTTGTCAGAGGTGAAGGAAGGGTTTGGTAATCAGATAAATCTTTGCCGGGACGGAGTATTGAACTCCGGACGCCAGCATATAAGTCTGACACCTTACCCCTAGACCACCAGGTCACCCTATTTTATAAAAAAAATCTCTAAAATTTTCTTTCAAAATGTATATTTATTAGAAACAAAATTACTGTTGATTCTCCAAGGAAAGCTTATTTAACTTTATTCCAAACAATAGACTATGTATATAAGAAAGGATGTAAGATTGTATCGTAATTGATTTTTTTCATTCCAATTCGTAACGTACTTTAGGCATGCTATATTTAGAATGAACGAATAGTACATTTTAAAACGATCAAAACAAATCAATTTACTATTTCCAAAGGTAAAATACAGTAATAAAGACTCCTTACAAACTTATTTTAGGTTATAATAATTGAGAGGTTCCTTTTCTGAAAAGGTGCGCCGGGCTTAACTTCCTTCTGGCAGGAATCCTAGCGCTAACTACACAGAATACCATAAGTAGAAATGTACCGTGACCTCAGTCCTACTGCTTTTAGTTGGCAGTAACACCTGCCAGAGGTTCCGTAACCCTTCTCTATAAATTGTGCGTCACCAATCGCTTATTAGAGACACCAATATGCGAGCGACTTTTAAACTATATATCTCCTTGGAGAGTGTATTATTTTTGGTCGTGTGCGTTTGTGTAGAAAAAAAAAATTAGCACCGCGTCTTACTACCCGTTTGGGTTATACGCTTTTTAAGTACTAATTACGCTAATGGATTAGGAATTGGGAGGGTTGAATTATAGGAAGCGAACCCGCATTTGCGTGGAGAGAGAGTGGAAAACCATTTAGGAAAAACCACCCTTAGTTCACCCGACCGAGATTCGAACCTCGATCTCCCCGTCCTCAGCAGTCGAGCTCAACACGACTAGCGCGTTAGCTAACTACGCCACCAAGGCGGGTGTTTGTGTAGAAGAAATAGTTGGTTTTCTTGAGAATTGTCACTTAAATGATTGAACTACTATACATCCCCCCTCTTACCCCCCACCCCCGCCCCCCGTTTGTGCGTATAGACTTAAAGGGGCCGCCTTAGCAGGCGAGAAGTTGCCGTGTAGACCTTAAGCTGTAACGCAATATTTAATCAGTAATGTATTATTTCAATCTGGTTCATGCCAAAATAATGTCGAGAAATTCCATCAGAACTTTTTTTTCCTTAACAAACCTAGTTTGAGTTTTTAGAAATAAATATGTGAAAATGTGACACAAGCAACGACCTTTCAATCATATTTGTGGAGCTATGAGACTAGGTTTGATGAGAAAAAATTTCTAGATCTTGCCTTCCTCTAACAAAGAAAGTAATTTTTTGATAGACTCCTAGCAGAAAATATCTATATATTTGAGAAATAGCAGAAAGCTTTCCTTTCTACCTTGAAATAAAAAGTTTCGTAGTTTTATTTCCCATCTTTCTTACATACATGACAAAGAGTGATTGTAGGTGAAGGGGAAATAGAGCATAAGCTTATAATGGAAAATTAGTTCCAGAAAACGACACAAGCCATTTCTATGATCCTGGGGGATTGTCATCACAATGGAGTGGATTATTAGGCACTGATTTGTTTAAAATAGACAGGAAAATAGGAATTAAAAATATGGTATTTAGGCAACATAATAAGCACTTAAGGCAAAAAAAATAATTCAATAGGCAATTTAAAATTGATATTACAATGAAACCTGCCTTAAACCGAATCGCAAGGGTCCAAGATATTTTTCCGCTAAAGCCAGTTTTCCGTTTAATGAAGGTGTACTATAAAAATTAAACCAAGGACATGCACGTAATTGGAATAAAAATCATAAAATAAAATATAATTCTCATTCTTACACAGTACTCATTATTCACAATATAAATGAACATATGGAAACATTACACTGAAGGAAAAACATTACTCACTTTGTCTTTAATTTTCCAGTAGTCAAGCAGGGTCTTCTACACACAGTTTACTCTCGTTGCTGTCTGAATTTCCACAAACACTTTAGCCTGATAAATTACACTTAGCATATCAGAATCATTCCGTTGTAGGGCAAATTACTGCAGTTCCTTTAAACTTTTGACAGCATCTTGATAAGTCTTCACACTACACTTCCCTTCTTCCAACACTATTTCACTGTCTTCGTCTTCTTCTTCTTCCTATCCCTTCTCCTCTTCTTCTTTCCAACTTTCTTTAAAATTCACAACTAAGGCATCGATATCCATAGTGTCTGGTATAGTTTGCACGCTATTGTCTATGTTTTATGTACTCTTAAGCGTTGCAGTTATTGAAAGTGGCTTCATTCACGCAGTTTTGCAAGTCCTGATGGCCGTTCTCATTTTTCTAAACTAGCAGTAACTTCACTCATAGAATATCCTGCTTTTTCAAAACAATATCACATTTTCTGGCAACAACTTCTTTATAGCTTGACTTATCCAAATAACCGTATTTAGAACCGATATGGTTCTTGCAAGCTCAGAGGCGGATGATGTTGAATTCATATTGGCAAGCAAAAATTGCATTAATATTCTACGATAGTGCACTTTAACATTCTGAATTATGCTCTGATCTATTGGTTGAGAAAGACTTGTGGTGTTTGGAAGAAACCAAGCAAGTCACAAGTTGTTAAGTTCAATGTACGGGTAGCATGTTGCGTTATCCAAAAACAACAAAACATGCCAGTTTTTCTTTTTCATTCTGCCATTAAAAGCCGTTAACCATTCCTCCACGATCTGTAACGTCATCCACTTCTTCTTGTTGGATCTCCACTCAACGGGAAGTTTCCGTATGTCTATGTTTCTGAAGCATCGTGGCCTTGCTGCCTTACCGATAGCTAAGGGTTTCTTCATTTCACCTGACATAAGACCACATAGAAAAACAGTCAATCTTTCTCTGAACAATTTTCCTCTCAAACATTTTTCACCTTTCAGACACGGTGATTTATTCAATAGCACGTGAAAGAACAGTCCAATCTCGTCAACGTTTGCAAGGTTTCCAGGATCATATCCCTCTATTATGGAGGGAAGCTTAATAACCCACACTCCAATCGTTTCACTATATACACCACTCGATTCATCACAAAGTTTGTTAAAAAATATTCGATATATTTTGCGAATTCTCTCCAACCATCCGTTAGATACTTTGAATTCAGTTTTCCACAGTTTTTTAGCGAGATTTTTATCGTATTCCTGCACCATTGGAACCAAAACACGGTGATTTTTCGCCCTAACACAGACAAACCACTCCCACACTATTTCATTAATGTCTTCGTTTGCAGTTTTCTTTAGTTTTAGTTTTATTTTTACATTAGCACAGTTTTACCAAAGCTTCAAAATTTACGTTTTCTTCTTTCAAATTTCAAATAGGATATTTTCTCGAATCTTCGAATCTTGAATATCTTAAAAGTTTCGAGATATTCTAGGATTCGAAGCTTCCATCCCATCCTTTAAATACACCCAAATATAAATCACACTTTAAAATTATAATTAATTACAAATAGATTCTTAATATTATTGATCTGTTTAAGTGGCCGCGTATTCTAATACGCCAATCTCACGTCGGACTAAATTGCCGATAGTAGAAAGAGTATGGTTCGATCCCGGTAAGGTTTAATAAGAATGGATTTCACTAAATATGTTTTCACTCTCCCTCCAATCAAATGTGGGTACGCATCCTTTAAATTAAACCATCCCCATTCCTAACTCATTAGATTAATTAGTAGGCCTATTATTATTATTTAGCAACTCGTCTTACTACCCGTTCGGGTTATACTCTTTAAGTAATAATTACGCTAATGAATTAGGAATTGGGAAGATTGAATTAGAGGAAGTAAACCCGCATTTGCGTGTAGGAAGAGTGGGAAACCATTTAGGAAAAACCACCCCCAGTTAACCCGACCGAGAGTTGAACCTCGATCTCACCATCCTCAGCAGTCGAGTTCAACACGACTATCGCGTTAGCCAACTACGCCACCGAGGCGGGTAGTAGGCCAATTAAATGCGTACTACCTGAACCTAAGTTATAAGTTACCTAAGTTATAACTAATGGAGCTATATCTTAGATTATTAATAGTATTATATCTTAAACGTTTAGCGAAAAAAAGGACTTTAATTTGAAGTGTTAATAGATACCGCGATGGCGGTAGCCGAGGTGGACTTCGCCATCTTGTTTTTCTACCTAGGAAGGGGCGTTCACTGAATTATCGTAATTACGTTGAAGCTGTGTAACGACTCATAAACCAGTGTATGCACGTGTGAATAGGTGGTGTACGGGTGGGGTTTAGAGGAGGGGGGGGGTGAGAGTAGTGAGGCATGTGTTTCTCTCTCTCTCTCTCTCTCTCTGTATCACACACATGTGTTCGCACAAACTATCAAATCTCACACGCATACTTTATCCATGTTTCAAAATATAAAAAAAAGAGACGATTGATCACATTACGGTAGACATTACGACTCTAGCAAGCCGTTGTGAATACTTAGACCTATTTTATAGGAGCGATTGAAGCTACTGAAATAATTGCATGGTAGGAATTATCCATATGGTAAAACGAACTCGTTTATGATTCTAAGAAATCGTCTACAACAGTACTTAATGGTTTTATTTCTGCTGATGTTCTTTCTAACAATTAAAATGCCTTGCCATTGGACCTCCCAGATAGAGAAGTGTTACTTTTAAAATGAGTGTGCTCACACACACACACACACACACACACACACAAATACACACACATTCTTAAATGAAATGTGACTTTTTATATTAGAATGTGGAAAAGTTTTACTTTATTACTGCGTCTTACTACCTGTTCAGGTTGGACGCATTTATGATAATTACTATAATGTGGTAGAGATGAGGGTGGTAAAATTTAAAAGATGAAAGCCTAGTTTCATTTGAAGTGGATGGATAGTAAGAGACCAATTAATTAAAAATCATTTCACTACACCTGGTCGGGATCTAAACCTCAACTTTCTCTGCTTTACATAATAAAAAAATACACCGTGTTATTATCGGATTGATAGCAAAAACTCTCCTTAAAATATTGTTGGCTTTCTTGAACCCTCGCTCATGATGATGGTTTAGTTTTGGGGACACAGCTACAGATCAATTTTCATTATCTGAAAGCTAGAAAAGTTATCAGATCTACTTTAATGTTTTCAGACGTTGAATCATGTCATATGCTAACTGTCCCTTTTTTAAAATAAAACTCCTAAGGAAAAATTATAACTCCTGGTTAGCTAAGTGGTTAGAAGATTGGCGTACCAAACTAAAGGTCCCGGACTTGAATCTTGTGTCCAGTTATCATTTTTCAATTAAAAAATAAAAAATTGTGTAAAATATTTAAAAATTTGGGTGCAAAAAAAATGTGTTTGTATTTCTAAACGGCCCTTTCTATAAAAACTGGACTGTATCGCTAGATGGCAAATAATCCACTTTGCTCCCACAAAACTAAGACTTGTTATTTGTGCCGTGGCTTCGTTAACGAAAGGACAGTCTTCGTAGTAATTAATACCACGATGGAAGTTTAACTGTAACACCTCTATCTTATCCCCCACTCTTACCTCTCCTTTTTTTTATGAAAGTTTTTTTTATATAGATGACCATGATGTCACTAGCGTGTGATCTTCAACTTTCCAGAAAAAAATCCTATTGATCTTACCGCGTTATAGATCACGACAAAGAAACACTTCCACTTCATTAGGTTCCAAAGACCTCCATTTTATTTTTCATTTCTTTAAAAAAAATTATGTATATATTTATTTTTTAAAGGGTAATAAAAATATCTTAAAACCTTCTATTTAATAACTTCTGGTTAGTAATTAATTATTTAAAACGTCAGAAATATATAAAAAAAACGAAACCTCTTTGTTTGGATATTTTTCATGTCCTGGACTTTATTTGAAAACCATATTATTAAGTGGTATAGTCATAGAGAGGACCCCCTCCCATTCAAAAATTTATTTTAAGGTCATATTAATTTTCGCAAAACATCATTTCAAAAGAAAGAGCGCTTCGCTTCGGCTCATAAACGTGATGGAATGCTTACAGGGGAAAGACATCAAAATAAGTCTGGTATTTCGCCTCGAAGAAAAAAGTTATCGTTTGGGGACGACCAGTATTTCTTGTTCGTTGTTTTTAATGTTCATGCCAGATCAATTAAACATAGTTGTTTTTTTAAGTATAATTAGTGTAACAGAAGTGAGTATATTTACACCCTCGACCCTGTGGGTACGCAAACAAAGGTGTGAGTCTTGTTTTGTCTGTTTGGGTAATGACGAAGAAAGATAGATTAGAGTATGTCTATACTGAATGTTTATTCAATATCATGTCATGTAGTATCTTGTTGAGATGGAAGTTTTGGGAACGCGAGTATTTTTAGCAAAATAATTGTATGGCTAAAATAAATTGAATATTTCTCCAATATAAGTATAGAGTTCAATTTTATACACATGGTGAAATCAAGATTTGTTGAAAATTTTTCATGAGAATAGCGGCATTAGACGGACAAACTTTTTAAATTAAGAGAAAAAGTTGTTATTAAAATCTAGTATACCCTTGACATGTATTCAACAACTGTTGATATCACCGTGGGAAGAAAATTAAACTCTCTTTGATTCTACTGGAGCAATATTTTAATTTATTTTGGCCAAAAGAAATGTTTTGCTTTAAAAATTGCCAAAATCCTTCCCCTTGCTCCAGTTCCCTACCTTCACTCACACCCTAAGCATAGTTTGTTAGAATTGTACCTATGATATGTTCTCACACACTCGGTCTCCATTTGACCAATATAACAAGTGGCTCTGCACTACACACCTTAAATGGAAAAATTAATGTATTTTCGTTGATACCTTATCAATGAGTGTTGTTTCAAGGCATGAGAACAATTATTACTCATGGCACACTTTAGTGGCCACACGGTCTTAGGGCATTGTGGTACAACCAGAGGCCAAATGCGGTCTGCGTTCACTGAAAATGTCACCCTTATAGTCTCCTGGAGGAAAATTAAAAATATACCTAAAAATGTCAGGATTTATTTGTATTCATGTATCTATTTAATAAATTCGTTTTTTGAAAATGTGTGCGCGTGCATATTTCCCAATAATAATCATAATAATATTTAGCACCCGTTCGGGTTATACGCTTTAAGTACTAATTATTCTAATGGATTAGGAATTGGGAAGGTTTAATTAGAGGAAGTGAACCCGCATTTGCGTGTAGGGAGAGTGGAAAACCATTTTAGGTAAAACCACCCCTAGTTCACCCGACCGAGATTCGAACCTTGATCTCCCCGTCCTCAGCAGTCGAGCTCAATACCACAAGCGCGTTAGCCATATTTCACAATACATTTTTGAAAAATTAATACACGTATTTGGCAGTAAAATCTGAAAGTTTCCAACAACATCAACAACAACAGAATTTAAATACAATTATTGAACGTAATTGCTTATTAAGTGTTGTTTTTAGGCCTACATCAAGTTTATGGGATTGCTAAAATATATCTTCAGCCCATAATGCAAATTGATGATCATATTTGCCTTTGATATGAGAACTGACACAAGTACAAGGAGTCACTCTCGCTATAAACTAGATTACCAATTACGGGAATATTGGGGTTAAAATCCCGGTTGAGTGTAAAGAGGGTGTATTTTCCTAAATGATTTTCCACCCTTACTCAAAATAAATATCTATATATTTCCTCTAAACCCTCAACCCTGCCCCATAAGGGTAAATATGAAAATAGTTCGAAAGTTTATTTGAACGGTGAACAGAAATAAAACCCATGGTAATAAATTTGTAAAACTTTAAATTAAATGGGCATATCTATGAACAGATTTTAGTTCCGGTTTGGGAAGATTTTTTTTTTTTCTAGCCCCGCGTCCTACTTGCCGTATGGGTTATACGCTTATGTACTAATTACGCTAATGAGCTTGGGAGGAAGAAGGTTTTATTTATAGTAAGTTTACCCTATTTTCTTGGAAGGAGAGTGTAAAACCATTTTGGAAAAAAAAAATCCTTAGTACAACCGACTGAGATTCAAACCTCAATTTCGCCATCGCCGGAAGTCTCGTCTACTGTGAAGGTTGCGCGTTAGACTATTTGGCCAATGAAGTTGGTGGTTTTTTATATATATATATATTTCGACGTGTCTTATTAACTTTTCGTGCTATACGTATACAAAATAATTACGCTAGTAGGGTAGAGATGACTAAGGAATCAATTTAGAGGTTATCTACCCGCATTTGCTTGTAAGGAAAATGGGAGGCAAATTAGGATAAAATCACCCTCACTAGAACCAACCGGGATTCCAACCCTGATCTCCCCATCATAAGCAAGCCAGTCTAACATGACCGCAACACCTTGGCTTTGATGTCAACATTCGGTCACTAAAGTTGGTAATATTTATTATAAAACTAATCAAAATAGTATTTTTTTAACAGAAAACCCTATTAAGCTAACTATATTTTTTATTTGTTTTGGGAAACGTAGGTTATTTATCGAAATATTTACTTACACAACAACTTCATGGATTAAAAA
>CABFVX010000963.1:26732-98905 GCA_902151425.1 Timema shepardi | reverse complement strand
CTCAATCCCCATTTGACCAATGTAATAAAACTGTATCTGTGATATGTTCTCAAACGATTAATCACCATTTGACCGATGTAACAAAACTGTACTTATTATATGTTCTTCCCCGCCTAATCCCCATTTGACCGTTGTAACAAAACTATATCTTTCCCCCCCCCTCAATCCCCATTTGACCAATGTAATAAAACTGTATCTGGGATATGTTCTCAAACGATTAATCACCATTTGACCAATGTAACAAACCTGTACCTATGATATGTTCTCCCCCGCTCAATCCCCATTTGACCGATGTAGCAAAACTGTATCTTTCTCCCCCCCCCGCTCAATCACCATTTGACCAATGTAACAAACCTGTACCTATGATATGTTCTCCCTCACTCAATCCCCATTAAATCAATCATACAGCCCCTTTCGGCAGCCAAATGTTCAAAGGCGTCAAGCTAGCACTGGACAGGACTGGCGATGACGAGAAGATCCGAGTTCAAATCCCGGTAAGGTGTACTGAAGAAGTTTTTTCCCTCCGAATAGTTTTCAACTCTAACTCCAAGCAAATACGGGTACATTTGATTTCAATTTAATCTTCCCCATTTCTGACTCATTAGCATAATTAGCACATATGCGCGCAGCTCGATCGGGTATTGAGAAGAAATGTTAGAAAACAACCGACCAATTGTACATGAGTTGTGCTCTACACAACAGGTTCTTAAACTGTGTTTCACGACCCCTGGAGAGGTCGAAACAAAGATTCTAGGGTTCGTAACGAACATAGACAGAAGGGAATATATTAGATATTTATTATGGAACTATTCAATTCATAGCACAACACCCCCTTTAATTCTTTCTCGTTTTATTTTATTGCTTAAATAAACGTCATCCATATGATGAGTAAACCGGTGGAAACAAATTGCGAAGCAACTAACTCGGGTGCACACGAACTGCGGAGTAAAACTTAAAATTCATAATAAGTTTGTTCAGAGTGGAAAATGGAGGTTAGGTTGGATTTGCTTAGGTTAGGGGCCGGGAGCTGAATGGAATTATAGGTTGTTCCAAAATTCATGTGCACCGGAAGACAGGTAAAGTTTACTCCGCAATTTGAGTGCACCTTAATTAAATGCTCGCTGACGGGCGTACTCTGTTCTGCAATTTGGTACTCCCAGGTTAGGTTAGTTTATGTTAGGTTGGGGGTTTGGAGTTGAATTGGACTACAGGTTGTTCCGAAATTCATGTGCACTGGTAGACAGGTACACTTTATTCCTCAATTCGAGTGCGTCCGATTACACGAACACAATTTTAATATAAGTGTAATCAACTAAGTTAAACTGTGTCTGTGAATTGTTCTCATCACTTAGTCGAACACTCATTGACCAGGTACTAAGGAAAATATATTTACATGTGAGGTTTGAACAGCAGATATATGTGAAATTAGTCAAATGGGGAGTTAATATTTATCTATTTTTAGCATTATTATTATTATTATTATTATTAGCATCGCGTCTTACTACCCGTTCGGGTTATACGCACTTACGCTAATGTGTAATGGTAGGGTGATTGTGAGATGATATGGAGGACCTACAGTTTAACGTGTAATCCGAACCACGGTAGAGGCCTAGCATTCCCCATATTCACAAGATGTCTTGTCAGAGGTGAAGGAGGGGTTTGGTAATAAGATAAATATGTGCCGGTACCGAGGATTGAACCCCGGCCGCCAGCACAGAAGGCTGACACCTTACCCCTAGACCGCCAGGTCACCTATTATTTTTAGCACTGTGTCGTACTACCCGTTTGGGCCATAATCGTATATACAAATTACGCTAGTGTGTTAATAATCAGGAAGGTAGAATTTTTATAAATGTTTTCGACGTTTGCGTGGAGGGAGAAAGGATAAACCACCCCTGGAACACCCGACCTAGATTCACACCCCCAATCTCCCTATAATCTGTAGTCCAGTCTGTTTCAGGAGTGAAACTTTAAACCATTCGACCCATCAAATCGGGTCAAGAGAAAGTGTCACGGGTACAGTTTTAACAAACTCTTCGTATCTTTGAAAAAACTACACGACACGCGCCACTGTAATGAACCAACCTCTACTTACAAAGTCTCTACACCTTGCTAGGCTACATGTGGACGGGAGATTCGCGTGATGCCACGAAAATGAGAGCAATTAGTCAACGCAACAGCAATCGTGAAACTTTATCGCCTGTAGTGGTCGTGATTTACCGTCATCCCGGCCTGCGCTTCGCCACGTTCGACGTTGGTAAACTTTTTCCATCGGAGGGGGACGGCGATACCATTTTAAAATCTACAGGAACGGAATATATTACAGCTGAATTAATATTGAGGACACAAATAATAATTTTTAAGTCAATACGGAACCAAAAGTTTTAATTTTCGAATATAAACTAAATATTTGCTTACTAAATCGAATCAGAAGAGATTATTTTTAAGATAAAAATGTTTAAAATAAAATACGAATCGAATATTTTAAAAATTTAAATATAATAATATTGACGCCTTAGCTCAGTCAGTAGCGTGTATGCCTACTGAGATAAGGGTCCCGAGTTCGACTCCCGGTTTGACCAAACATTTATCATTGATGAAAATATGGGTTTACCCTTTCACATCGATAAATTGACGGCCAGGGACTGGATGTTGTGTTGTCCTAGTCTTAAAGTTATATTATAGGCCGTAATATAAGCAATGACATCCCTAGCAAGTCGGTAGTAGAAAAATATATTACTTGAATAAAAAATAGACCCAGGCCATGGTCTGGAAACAGTAATGGATGTAAAGTAAATAAAATAATTTATAAATAAATTTTATCAAATCTCAATCGATGATCAGGCTAAATATATAAAATATTAATAGAAGCCAACAAAAATTAAGGGTATTAAATCATGTTTAAATAATGAATAAACTATAAAATTATTATTACAAACGGCATAATTTTATATTATGGTCAAGTCATAATTGAATCATGCTAACTTTTTAGAGTAGTTTAAATTATTCAAAAGTATTACTTTTGGATTCGAATTTAGAATAAAATTATGTTGAATATGAATCTGGTATCTATTTGGATTTGAAATTTCAAATCGGATTCTAATACTTATTTAAATTAATTTGTAATTTCGAATTGAAAACTAATCTTAGATTATTATTATTATCACCGCGTCTTACTACCCGTTCGGGTTATACGCACTTACACTAATGTGTAATGGTAGGGTGATTGTGAGATGAAATGGAGGACCTACAGTTTAACGTGGAATCCGAACCACGGTGGAGGCCTGGCATTCCCCACATTCACAAGATGTCTTGTCAGAGGTGAAGGAAGGGTTTGGTAATCAGATAAATCTGTGCCGGGACCGAGGATTGAACCCCGGCCGCCAGCACAGAAGTCTGACACCTTACCCCTAGACCACCAGGTCACCACTAATCTTAGAAAGATTCGAATTTTAAATATATGTGATTCGTAAAGGCTTACATTACTTAATATGGATAGATATCTTTATAACTTAATATTAATGGACATTATGAAATTATGTAAAAGCATCAACTATGTAGCTATAAAAGTGTGCGCGCCCAATCTTAGTATTCTTTGTTTAAATCACCACTACCAAAGTAACTCAAAGTTTGGCGTCTGAGTATCAAATTTATTTAATACGTTCAACGCCATTTTATGTTTTTCTTTTAAAGAAAAGAATAAAATTATTTATTTTAAAATAAAAACAATTTCATTTAATAAATTAGAAACATAATTAACTTTGCAAGCGAGCCATATCGGCCGAGTGGCCGCCAGATTTGGGCGAAGATATCAGCAATATCTGCAGATTGAGGGTGTCATGTGGGCTATACAACGAATTATATGGTCATTATCTCAGTTTTCTATATTTGAGCTGCTACTTATTTATTCAAGCTGAATTTGAACCCGTTCCAAACCCACTGGTTCACACACACAAAAAAAAACTAGAAACACTGGGGATCAAACCTGGGACATAAATATTTATTATTTAACCTTGCAATGATAAATTACAGCTTAATTAAATAACTTTACGCATTTCATTATACATGGTGGCTCAGAAACAATTCAATTATATATGCTGAGGAAAGTGATTGTCAACGTTCTGGGGTTTGCCCGACGTCCTGTGAAGCTCACCTGAGTGACATTATTTTCCAAAAATAAAAAAAGTGTAATGTGTAATTTGTTTTAACTTTGCTGGTTAATATTTACTTTTCAATTAAAGTGTTAATGTTTAAGTTACTAATCGTTTAAATTGTCTCGGCCCCACTCTATATTAAAAAAACATGATTATCTCATTTGACAACACACTTATCTTTACATTTCACAACGCGATGTCTTCATTACGTCACGATCGCTCTAATTAAACAAAAAAAAAGGGGACAAGTTCATCTCATAATATTGCACGACCTATCAACTATGACACTAAACGAGTTGAAATATACTCTCCCCCTTTCACCTCCCTTACTTCCCCTTCATGACTCCCACTCTGTTTTAATGAAGTCTTGACAACCACGATTATGACATATCAAAATGTTTTTACCCCAACCCTTTGGCTCCCACCCAATTTTCGAAGAAAGGCATGTCACTGTTGTCATAGATTGCTCTTAGCTTGCCGGCATCTCTTCATTTATTAAGAGCCTCCCCCCCCCTCCCCCTCCACCCTCAAACCCTAAACCTTATCCCTCGCACATCAAGAGAGACCCATCGGGAATCCCAACACCCCCTTCTTCCCCTTTTCCCAAACAACCTCCGGAGTCACCCCTCTCCTTCCTACTTCTAATTTCTTTAGTGGCCTCGGAGGCACCGCGGTGCCTCACGTCGCTGACGTGTTACCGCCGACGCCTCGTTCCCTGCCACATTAGTTCGCGACTCCCTCTAGACACTAGTACTCTCTAGAACCTACTGACGTCGCTTACGTTAGCGTTGAGTATTTTGTTTCGTGATGACTTGAAAATACTCTTTCTCGAGTTTTTTTTTCATGGTTCCCAAGTGTACCTCCATCTTCTTTCCTTATTCTCTAGCGGATAAGAAACAAGTACACCAACTAAGAAAAAGGAAGAGAATGTGAATTTTGTTGATATATTTCATTGGTGTTAGATGTGTGATGAAAGTAAACAAGTTTCAAACATATTCCATTTTACCAATTTTACTAACACCTTTCAGATACCAAATAAAATAGATGATGCGATGCACCCGGCAGACTTTCTCACTCTTTTGCCTGAAAATTGAGATATTTATTTAAAACTCGTAAGACATGTGAAATGAGATAATAAACATTATTGCACAAACACTCCAACAAAGAGTAAAAATGAAATAATAAACACCATAACAGAAACATAATATTGAGAAAAATTCTAATATATATGATCAGCATAGAGCAAAACGAACTAATTCTCAGACCACAATTTGACAAATATATTTACCAATTTCCCAGAAACTATTAATTTTATAAAGATAAATTTCAAAAAAAGTGTTTTTATTTCTAATAGTAGGCCTACTAAAACGTTGTAATAATAAGTTATCTTGTATCTCAAATAGTTGTGAAAGTATGATAAACAATTGGAAATTTTGGAAAGATTTTTTTTCTCTTCTCATAAAAGACAGTATATTCCCGATAATCATACACAAATGGGAGCGATAGGTGGTCGGATAACCGAAATGTTGGATAATATGGAAACATGGGGTGAAGCTTAAACGAAACAAATCAAAACTAAACGGAAGTGACCCACTTCAGTGGTTAAATAGTCCTAGGCGTCATTCTAATGTTAGACTGGCCAACATCAAATGTATGAAAGGATAAAATGATACAACTCAATAACCATAGGAACCATTATTTACATTCTAACTTTTAATACATTTGTTACTTTCTCTCGGAGCCTCAGAGAGAAAGTATTGTGATAGTCAAAATAAGTCTAAATTGAGATTTTCATAAATGTTACCGTTTCATGACTCCCTGTAATCAGAGGAGGGGTTTTTACCGTTTGTCTGTCTGTCTATCTGTCTGTACCTCAGGATAGAGCTAAAACTATTTTACCGATTTAGCTATAACTTGGTGTCTGGTTTTTTTTATAAAGTCCCCCCAAAGGGTTTTTGGAATTAGATAGCTAATCCTAAATTTAATGGTAATTTACTGAAGGGGTAAAAAGAGAAAAAAAATCTTCTAAAATTTTGCCCTAACAGTTTAGATTAAATTCTATATCTAGACACTTTATTATTTGGATAATTTCTCCTCAACAATTAGAGATATTAAGTAACATAATATTGTGAGGTTGTACTAACTTATTAAAGATAAAAATCCTTTGTTTGAAATTTATTTTTATAAAACCAATAATTTTGAGCTATAAGCCAATATACATACTTTTTAATTCAGGTCTTTGAAAATTAATTTGATTCTTAAGTTCTTTGGTGGACACAGATGTTTATTTTTCTAAATTTCTATGTAATTGTGTTCCTAGTTCCTAATGCCATAGAGTAAGTAAGTAACAGTGTATATTATTTAATTTATGATATTTAATGTTTCTACAATAATGTATATACCTATTATTTATTTTTACAGATCTTATTAAATGGTTATTTTAAAATAAAAGCAGGAGAAAGTCTGTGTAGTGCACCATAGCACATTTATTTTAAGTTGTTACTTATATGTTATAATTTTTAATTCTCCATAATAATTATCATAACCTCATATATCTCATCTATAAATTTATGTATTGTATTCATATTGTAATTTTGGCTAGTAATATTCTTAGAAATTGTTTTGTTATTTAACTACTTGTTACGGTGGCTAATCCCTAAACAACGAGTTTTTTTTTGTCTTTATAAATCTTATACATTTAATTTTAAAATAAATCTTTCTTGAATTTATATTTATAAAACTCTTTACATAAATTACATTTATATATATATATAAATTACATTTTAATATATATATATAAATTACATTTTAATAAATATATATATATATATAGCATTTCTTTGTCACCGTGTAATTAAGATAATGTGTTAGGGAAAAAGAAGATTGAATTTAAATAAAGTGTTTCCCGCATTTTTATGGTGCTAGAAAGAGAGAGAGCGGCAAACCATTTATGAAATACCACTCTCAGTTCACCCAACCGGGATTTGAATCCTGTTATTCCTGCTATTAGCAGTCCAGTACATTGTGAGAGGGACGCCTTACACCTTTCGACCATTGAAATTATCCGTTCAAGCTATCCACATATTTTCATTACTTGAGTAGGAATTAGGAAGGCAACCTTTGTAACAAATGTATCTACATTCATGTTATAAGTACTACATTATTGGATAAAATAATAATATTAATATATTATTGTATTTATGTGTCATGTTACAATGATTGTATAAAGGATAAGTTTGTTGCCTTATAATTATTTCTTAGTATATTAATGTAAACTAAATTGATTTTATTTTAGTTAATAGTAAATAAGTTAAAAAAAATCTATATTTTTTCAATTTATAGGTCAATATAGACTATAACACATATTCATGATAGTGTATTTTAGTAAAAATAATCAACGAAATAATATCATTATCATCATTTTTATTAAAACCATTTTGAATATCAAGGAAATTTTATGAGCAAAGTTATAAATAGAATTCATGTAGATAATAATGATTGATCTTAAATACTTTTCTTAAAATCCACACAACGTTAACTCTTAAGTGTAAAACATTTCACCGAATAAAAACTGTATGTATAGCAGATAAAATATAACGATACCTACATACGTCCATGTGTTAAAATAATATTTTTATAGTCCAAATAAAATTTCACCATATTTTATTTGTATAAGCCGAAACATTAAAGAGTAAAACCAGCGAAGGAAATGTTTACGACGCATGTCTATGGTACACTAAGGTTTGTCAAATTATCAAAACCATTAAGTAAATTCTCTCAAGCGCGTGACATAACACGGTATTAGGAAAATTCATTAAATTACAAGTAATCATAAAATAATACTTAAATTAATTATTATATGTGCACCTACTTGATATTGTAAGAGTTTGGCTCGTTTTACGTCCGTATCTTTCGTTTACTAGAGGGGATTAATTTTAATGAAGTGAAATGAAGTGTTGGTTTGAACAAAAGAAATAAACAATAGTAAATTTGAAACTATTGTTTTTCTCAACTCGAATATAAATAAATGATTAAAGCTGGTCAATTAATATCCAAACGAATAATTAAACTGGATTAAAAACAAACTTAAATACACTACTATTGATTTCATACCCATCATTTTATACTAGTGAGATATATATGAGATAGGTCAACTTTAAAAGAAATGTACAGATATTTATGAGGAAGGAAAGGGGAATATTATTTAGAAAAACCACCCCTAACACACACAATTGGTTTTCAAACCTAAGTATTTAATCCCCAGAAAGTCACAACAGACATAGTTGACGCTTTAGCCTGCCCGTCCACTATTATGGATATCTTAAAATTTAAACATATGAAAAGTTAATAGTATTTATCAGGGATGGGTCTAGTGCTATATTTCTCGAATCCAAATCTCGAAACCGAATCTTTAATTTTCCTTTGAATCTCAAATCCAAATTCAAAAGATTGAATCTTTAAGAATGTATAGTTTTAGTTGAGAAAATATTTAAAATGTTATTTAAAAATGGTTGTCTAGTGCTTTTTATTCATTGATAAATGTTATTTTGGTTTGTCATGTATATTAGGTCACAAGCAACAATTTTGACACTTTTTTATGTAACTTAATTCCAACAATAGACTATAATTTTGTTCTTTTTTATGTTACTATTTTTCCAGATACACAAGACTATATAAATACTTTTCCCGATTATTTCTTAATTGTTATTTGAAGTTATGATTGTCATAATAATTTGTATTCGAGATACCGTTTAGGAATTTTTACGAATCTTGAATCTTTGTAATATCACAGAATCTGAATGTCCCATTGTATATACTATTTGAGTTAAATAGGTCAACTCATCAGATGATGTCACGCCATATGTATATATTAGTATCTATGATTATTGCTTATATCGGGCCACAACAATAAAAAAACACCTTTTAATCCCATGAAAAGAATGTGTATATCATAATGTTTCCTAGATAAAATCAGAGTAGTACATCAAATACATTATTCGCATGAGGTTATTTTTAAAAATAACTTTTTCATATTAAACTATAAAATTAATTGCATTTAAAGGAGATTCGTCACTCATGCGGTTTAGTTTACAAAATATATAAAAATAATAAATCAAGACCTTATTTTAAAATAAACTTAAAAAGTTTTTAAAAAACTAGGAATCCCGGGATTAATTATTTATTTTGACTCATATATTATAGAATAATGAAACTATGACTCATGTTTCAGTCGTAATCCATAAAAGCCAAGTATTAAGTAACTTTTGAACAAATGCAATCCTTCTAGTAAAAATATATTCGATTAGAATATTAATGGCTAGATACAGTGAGGCGTATTTGTTTCAAAAAATAAAAGATAAGCTGAAATCTCGAATGGATCAAAAGTTATTATACATTTTTTTAATTAGTTGAGCTAGAATTTTTTAAATTTCACTCTAGCTGCCTTTCATTCATTTATGAACAATTGATAAAATTTATATAATATGTTATCAAAGGGGCTTGATTTTCAAAAATAAATAATATTAAAATCTATAAACATTAATATTATATATTACAACTCAGGATTAAAAATAGAAAAATATAAATTAAGGTTTGAAAAATAGTAATATAATAAATTATAGGTTAATTGAATACCAAATAACTTTAAAGATAGAAAATAGTCATAAAAATTGTTTTGTTTTTATATTCCGGAGCTTATTAGACTAAGAAAAGGGATTGAAACAATTTAGATAATTTTGTCATTAATGTAACTATGTAATTATTTGAAAAGTTTTATCAAGATAAACTCAATTTTCCAAAAGTTTCATCTAATCTCGCTCTTTTAAAAAGCATTAGGTCAAATCTTTTTTTTATACCACGTCTTACGACCCGTTCGGGCTGTAGGCATAGCTACAGTAGCTCCAAGGCTTCTGTGGTACTGACTGACAGCTCACAGCTGACGGCTTTGAAAAGTTACTAGACCAAATTTTGTATCCCTACGCCGAACCATATGATCTGCAAAACCATGTGGTTAGCAGCTGTCACTTCTGACAGTCAAAATGTAGGTATATACCTAAATGTTAACTGTCGGAAGTCATCTGTGAGCTGTCAGTTAGCACCAAAGAAGCCATGACGTTACTGTAGCTACCTTATGTAATAACTATTCTACTGGGTTAGAGATTAGGTAGGATGCATTTAGAGGAAGTGTACTCACATTTGCGTTGAGGTGTAGTAAAATATAATTTAGGAAAAGACACCCTCATTACACCCGACAAGGATTCAAATCCGATCATCCTGGTATCGAAATTCCATTCTTTGGCGAGAGTAATGCTTTAGATCATATTTATTTCTGAATTATACAGTTAGTTGTATATAATCCGATGTAATTTGTAGCACGCTTAACTGTGAACGCTCAACAGCAAATAAATTATTTTAATACCCGCTTCGGTGGCCACGTTGTCTAACGCGCTACTCTTACAGTAGACTAGACTGCAAATTACGGGGTTATCAAGGTTTGAATCTCAGTCGAGTTTACTGAGGGTGGTTTTTTATAAATGGTTTTTTACTCTCCCTCCACGCAAATGCGCGTACACTTCCTCTGAATACAACATTTATAATCCTTTAAATCATTAGTGTAATTATTACATAAGCGTATGATCCTAACGGGTAGTAAGACGTGGTGCTAAAAAAAGTATTTTAAATAATATATATATAAATGTAAAATGAGAGTAAGAAATAGTTGTGTGTTCATTACAGTAAACATCAAACTCGTCTGCTGTTAAAAAATTTGTCAATATTTAACCTAATCGCAACAACTTTTTGGAAATATCTCGGCTACCTAGACAGCGCCCTCAATATTTTGAAATACTGATAAGTATAGGGCTCTATTTAATGTTATCCCTTCAGATATTACGTCAAACATTCTAACAGTAATGGCCAATAAAAACGGGGAAAAATATTATTATTTTTATTATTATTATTATTATTATTATTATTATTATTATAAACCACTTCTGGCCTTTGCTTGCAAGTCGTGTTAAACTGCAAAAGACAAGGAATTACAAACTACGCTTCTAAAAAATAAAATAAAAAGCTAACTTAAAGTTGAAAATCTTTAGAAGCACCGAAACACAACCATTCTTACGATGTCATAAATCAAATCTTCATTTTATTCACGCTAGATTACAAGTAAACATATAACTCGCAGACTTGTAAATCACTTTCATGAGGCTCAAATGGCTGTAGTAATCCACCCCCCACCCCCTTTTCTCTATTACCCCGCTCTCCCCAACACACACTTTAAGAAAAACAACACACGATGAAGGTTAACAAAAGAACGCCACTTTTCAACGTAATGGACACGGATCCTGACTTAGTATAGTATAATATCATCGTGATAGTTAATTTTTCGGTCCCTTTTGTCTACTATAGACAAAATAAAAGTTCGCGAAGTACACGTTTGGAAAACAAGGGTCTAACTACCCAAATTGTGCTTATCTACTTCGAATTATACATATTATGTCATAAACGTCTAATAGATAGTTTTTATTACAACCATTACTGTTTCCAGCCTATGGCCTGGGCCAGTTTTTTTATTCACGCCTTATATTTTCCACAACAGGCTTGCTAGGCCTATCGTAGCTTCATATATCTTGTAATATAATTTAAGATTAGAACAGGCACAACATCCAGTCCTCGGCCATTAAATTCATCACTGTGAAAGGGTAAATCCACATTTCACCAATGATACATTTTTAGGTCCATACCGAGAATAGAACCCGGGATCCTTAGCTCAGAAGACAGACACACTACCGACTGAGTTAACGTATCGAACATCTAATTATTTATCTCAATATGTCTAATATTTTTATTTATTTTTTGTCCCCGTATCCCAATACAAGCTCAGGTTATATGCGTACATTAATTACAATAATAATGACCCACTTCGGTGTCCGCATGGTCTAAGGCGTCACTCTCGCAATAGACTGGACTGCTGAAGGCATGGATAGTGAGGTTCCAAACCTTGTCGGGTGTATAGTGAGATCTTTCCTTTATGGTTTTCCACCCTACCACCATGTAAATGTGGGTTAAATTCCTCTAATTTTAACCTAACTCATCCCTATTTTTTTAAAGTATATTATGCGTATAGCAAGATGTGGTGATAAAATAAATAATACGATAGTGGTATGGGGATGATAAAGATTGAACCTAGAGGAAACGTACACGCGTTTGCGCAGAGGTAGGGTGTAAGACCCTTTAAGGGGGAACCACCCTCATTAGACCTAACAGGGATTCAAATCCCAATCTTCCCGTCATCAGCAAACCCGTCACTTGAGACCATTCGACCAATGACACAAGCATTATATGTATGTTGAGTTAAATACAGGGTCATCAAATATAGGTGTCTTAAGATTTCATATCTATGCCAATAATTGAATTAATTTGAATTGAAATAATTGAACAAAGTAATTGGTTTATTTGTTAAAATCTACAGATACATTATATCGTTGGTACCACACCCTTGTATGTTTCATTGTGAGCACTGAATGGACACGTGTTTAGAGGATTCTGTATATGTGCACCCGCCTCGGTGGCGTAGTTGGCTAACGCGCTTGTTTCGTGTTGAGCCAGACTGCCGAGGACGGGGAGATCGAGGTTAAAATCTCGGTCGGGTGAACTGGGGTGGGTTTTTTCCTCTATTTCTTTCCACTCTCCCGCCACGCAAATGCGAGTTCTAAATTCAACCTTACCATTAATGTAATTAGTATAGCCCAAACGGATAGTAAGACGCAGTGCTAAATAATAAAATAATAATATATATGTACGAGTATTATTTAAAGACAAACCTTGTATATAGTAAAGTAGCGGATAAGGAATTGTTCCCAAGTCGAGCAAAAACTAAGATGGGTGTGTAAGGGAAATGATAAATTAGCGGCCTTTTTGAAGTTTTTATTTAAAAACATTTTTTTTTAAAGAAATAAAATATTTCTCCAGTAGAAACATATAGTTTTTCTTTACACGGTGACCTCAACAGCTGTTGAATATCTGTCAAGGGTGTCCTGGAATTAAATAACAATAATTTTCTCATCCAATAAGTTACATATACGCTCCTGATAGATATTCAAGAACTGTTGATATCACCATATGAAGAAAATTAAATTCCATGTTTATACTGGAGCAATTTTTTTATTGATTTTTGCAACAACAAAATACTCTATAAAAACTGCAAACACACTGTAATTTTATCGCAGCCCAATAGTATCTTGATTCCTCTTTATAAAAACAACAAACTTGTCCATTAAAACTAATAAGCAAGATTCTTTTATTACATTATTTCGTGTATTTTTTGGTCAAATGAATAGTGAAGGGGAGGTAACTGTTTACTAGTACAGTCCTCTCAAGCAGAAATGGTCCCGGCAACAGCTCACAAACCGGCCCTTATATACATCTCTAAGCATTCACTGATTATAATTCTCTATTCACTCCTCAGTGCCTGCAGGTTATTTTGTATAAATATGACCAGTAAAACAAAAACTATATTTATCCTTTTATTCAAGGTATAATATGCCGCTATGTTAAGATCTTCAGAGCATTAGCTCAGTCATGTTTAACTAATAACGTTTTGAAGTGTTGAAGTTAAATACACCTGTCACGTAAGTGGTTGAAACTTGTTGGTTTTTTTTAATCTATACGTGAAGTAGTTAAGGTAATTATGGTAGTAACAATTATTTAATGCAATTATTTTCAGAAGAAAAAAAACCAATTCAGTATTAATATATAATTATATTCCCGGCACCAAAAAGGGAATCAATTATTTGAATATTTGTAACCATCTTCGGGAAATGTTATGACTTATTTCCTCATGAACGATAATCAGTATATAGATACCTTGAGAATACCTATATGGATATTTAAAAACTCTCTCTTCCCATACGTAAAAAAAAACCGCCAGCTAATGGAATTATTTTAATTGTTTATGTCTGATATTGAAAATAGATTTCCAGTGTGAAAAGAATGAGATATAGAGAGAGACTACATTGTATGCACGTGTGTTTAGATAGATGGCGCGGTTTCTTAACTATGTACTGTACATGAGAACCTCTGCCCCTGCAATATAGACTGTCCCACCCATCTTCGGAGGGTCACAGGAAATCTACAAACAAAACCCACGAACTACGATTTAAAAATGATAGTTTATGATGTTATTTAATTTGTTGATATCTTTTAAGACCAAAACTTAAATCATAAGCGGGATTAAATTAAAAAAGTAAGGAGCTAGTCGAGTAGATGAATATGAATGTAATTTAAAAGAAGACGAAAAATTAAACAAGAGGATGAATAAATAGAGCTGAAGAAACGACTTTTTTTTTAAAGTTTGTGGTTAAGGTGGGGATAAAATAGCGCTATATAATGTGACTTCTTCAGGATGTCTATAGTATATAATGTATAGCCTTATCGCCTCCTGGTGCTACTCTAAGGGTTCGGCCAGACTGACAAGCGTGCGAGGGAGCGAGTGCGTAATTAGCAAATAGCTTTCGATAGTTGTTGGCAAGGAGGCAAAGGTTCGAATCTTGGCTCAGTGAACTGAGGGTGGTTTTTGACAAGTGGTTTATTTTTCTGGTTTTCTCATCCTCTCTCCAAGCTAATTGGGATTCTTATTTGTAAAGGCCTACTTTGATTATAATATTGAATTTTTTAACATATCAGTTTTACATATATATTGGTATTGTTTATGATCTTATCACCCGCCTCGGTGGCGTAGTAGGCTGACGCGCTTGTCGTGTTGAGCTAGATTGCTGAGGACGGGGAGATCGAGGTTCGAATCTCGGTTGGGTGAACTGGGGTGGTTTTTCCTAAATGGTTTTCCACTCTCGCTCCACGCTAATGCGGGTTCACTTCCTCTAATTCAACCTTCCCAATTCCTAATCTCATTAGAGTAATTAGTACTTAAAGCGTATAACCCGAATGGGTAGTAAGACGCGGTGCTAAATATTATTATTATTATTATTATTATTTATGATATTATCAATTAAATTAGGCCGTTAGTGACAAGTGTGCTAAACCTATCGATAAAAATAAAAATATCAAAATAAGAAGTCTTCCTAGCACTCAATGAACCAACATGCAATAATATTTCCTAGCGCCTGTAAACTAGACTGTACCGGCTCGAGCGCGTGCTCTTGAAAAATAGAACCCGTTCTATCTTTCAAGCGCGCGCGCTCAGTCGCTCGCTCCAGTCTGGCCGTCCCCTAAGTCATGTGTGGTATACACCGTCAAAGAAACGTTTGGTTATCTTGAGTCACTAATGAGAAATACTCACCGGGGTAGAGTGGGGACAGGGGGGCACCAGACTTATATTTTCTAATTTTCTGGTGATAGCAAGGGCAGAGTTCGAATCTTGATTGATTTTACTTGATTTTTTTTATTTAAATAGTTTTTAGCTTTACTTCTAGGCCAAATTAACTTATGGATTTTTTCTGAATAGATTATATCTTCCTTGTTCTTAAACGATTAGTTTAGACACGTGAGCATTCTGGATGGGTAGTAAGACGTATAGCAAAGGGGGGCGAGATAAATGAAGATATTTATATAGTGAAACATGAAATATTTCTATTATTGTAGAGATTTGGTAAACAACATGTAAGGCTAATTTCAATACTCAAATATAATTCTATATATTTTGTAATGAAATAAAAAAAATAGTTAACGCACATTTTTATTTTAGTCTAAGGGATTCTATATTCGTTACTATTCACAACTAATTCCAGGATTTATATACCCACAATTTTTGATAACTATATTATTAGACTAAAATTTTTGTCTAAAGGAACATTAATTTACTGATTGAAATTAGTTAAAGTTAATTTATTTAATTTAGCGTTATACAACAAATGCACTTTGCTTTAAAATGAATCCACCCTCTGATAATTTAAGATTAGTTTTTTAAGCACCGTGTCCTACTACCAATTTGGATTCTACGCTTATTAACTAACTATTGTAATGGGTTATGAATGGGGAAGGTTGAATATAGATTAAGTGTACCCACATAAGAGCGGAGAGAAACTATTAATTAAAATGTACCCTCATTATACGCAAACGGGATTGAACCATGATTTTTTCACCATCAACAGTCTAAATTATTGCAAGAGTAGCTCCTTATACCATGCAGCCACAAAATCTGGTAAGATTAGCTACAATTTATGCGCGAAATTTTCTTGAATAACTGATGGAATATCATGATGATTAAATTCTGTTGAAAGTATTCCTGTAATAAATATTATTTTTAGAGTAGTATAAAATATAATTCTTTAACAGTTAATTATGCTGGACAAAGTATGACTATATACAAATACAAAGTCATAATGCTTTTCTCAAAAACAATTAATTAAATTATTTCAGGAATATAAAATTGTCATGGCTTTTAAATAATATCGTTGTTTACTTATTTTACACCACGTCTTACTATCCGTCAAGCTATCCATATTACTTTAATCGAACCAATAGGTTAAGCGATTAGAAAGATAAAATTTAGAAGAACAGTACCCGTAGTTGCGTAGAGGGAGCGTGGAAAACAAATTTTATTAGAACCCACCTTCAATGCACCGGGGTGATATTCGAGCCCTGATCTTTTCATTAATTAATTAACACTAGACTACTGTAGTTTGGCGTTTAGTCCTCATATCCACCGATGCGGGTAAATTAATTCTTCCTTCACCTCTCCTGATGTTGTCTCTCTAGTCATAAAGATTGAATCTTTATCATCTCACAGATAAAAATATATATTAGTAAACTCAGATCTAAACAACTTGTAAAGTAATTTACTTGTGCATAACTTTATTAGACCTACACATTTTTTTGACCTCAACCTGGAATTGAACTGAAGTATTTCGAAGGGCGATTTATCAATCTCCACTTCTCATTAAATATGACTTTATTCAATACCTGAAATATATGTATGTTTTTTAACTAGTTTGTTTGTTTGTTAGTTTTGCAGCGTAGCAACCTAATCCAGGGACGCCGATAAAGTCTGCAGCATACATCCTCGTTATCTTCTGGTGAAGATGGTTGAAGTGAGAATACTTTAGTGGCAGAAGAGGGGGCGGGGGAGAGGAAGAGAGAAGAAGGAAAGTCACCGAAACATAACACCCTTCCTCCGACCCGAGTGTTGCATTATTTACATAGCAAGCCTCTCCCCCCCTCCCTCCACCGACTCACACTATAAGACTCGCACTTCTCTCCAACTACTGTTGCCTCATAGCAGTGTTGGGGTTGCAATGGAGGTCCACCGAGCCTTCTGCTCGCCTGATGCCACCACCATATAAACCCGTCTGCTAGATAGCAAGAGCTCCTTTCCTCCTCCATTTACCGCATTGAGTCATAGACGTAGCATTACGTAGCATTGACTGTTCATTCTATCCATCACAGAGGCTGAGCAGGCAATTTTTATTTTTAGCACCGCGTTTTACTACCTGTTTAGGTTATACGCCTATATACTAATTACATTAAAGGGTTAGGGATTATGAAAGTTTAATTTAGATGAAATGCACCCGCAATTGCGTGGAGGGAGATTGGTAAGCAATCTAGGGGAAAACCGTCCTATCGGGATCGAACACCGATCTCTCCGTCTTCGGCAGTCTGGACTAACATGAGATTAGCGCGTTAGACCACGCGGCCATCTAAGCGGGTAGTAGGATACCTACTATTCATATCTGAGCACGCCCGGCTTTCCAATAAAAGGAATATATAGACCAGGGAAATACATACTGGAGCCCTAATAAAAATATCTTTTAAATTGAAAAATGACACATGGACACAGGATTCGAAGAATGACCCTGGGCATTAGACGACTCCTAAATATCTCAGTGGTTATAACATTGTAATACTAAGCCAAAGGTTCCGGGTTAGATTCCCATGTCAAGGTATAATTTTTCAACTTAAAGAATATTGTATTTATATGCGACTTTAACCATAATTTAAAGATAATAAATAATAATTTGACTAGTTAAACCATACTCATAAAAATGTTACACTAATAGGCCTATTTAGACAGGCATGCAATAGTGACCGTTAAATTTTACAAACATAAAAGTATAAAACAAACAGAAAACATCACATGCTATGGCTGCGCCTTTGGCGAATGCACTTTATTCCGATTCGAAAAAAAATTGGCAAACATAATTGCTGATGCTATTTTATAGTATGAAAAACAAATAAATCACATTCTATAATTGTCTCGTGAAGCCTGAGAAAACTATAGTGGATCCAAGTTGGAAAAACTTTGATCTAGACGCTATGGCTGAGTGGGCACAATACATTTTTCATAGGAAGAACCTATCAGAAGATACAAATGTATTTTATGTGACCAATACAAACATCGTTTTACTTTTGTATTAACCTGTGCCGTGGTGTAAGGATCAGTGCACCTGGCTATGAATCTTGGATTAACGGGTTCGATTCTCGGGTGGTACCTTGGATATTTTACCCAAGAGGGCAATTACCTCAATGTTCACCAGGGTTTGGTTAAATTAGGATCAAGTTAAGTTTAAGAGTTTCCAATAGTTCTACACACCCTCATACTCACTATCATCATCACCATCATCTCATCAGGACATGGAAAGAGCCTCCACGGAAAGGATGTACAATCAGTACATTCGAGCGTCCTTTGGGCAAGGGTAAATTAGTACTGGCTAATATTTCCACTACTGGACTACGATTGATGAAGTCCAGACACGTAATACATCTCATTGTATTAATGTTATATTATAAAACCCGCCTCGGTGGCGTAGTTGGCTAACGCGCTTGTCGTGTTGAGCTCGACTGCTGAGGACAGGGAGATCAAGGTTCGAATCTTGGTCGAGTGAACTGGGGGTGGTTTTCCTAAATTGTTTTCCACTCTCCCTCCACGCAAATGCGGGCTCATTTCCTCTGATTCAACCTTTCCAATTCTTAATCCATTAGCGTAATTAGTACTTAAAGCGTATAACCCGAACGGGTAGTAAGACGCGGTGCTTAATTTTATTATTAATATATTATAAATATTAATAATATCCATCAAAACTGCCAGCTGCAGATAACATGACTTGACGAATGAAAACGTTAAATTATTTCTAATAGATTTTCCCGTTATCAGATAAGGGACTTTCTTATGAAAATTGTGGTATTGGGAGGTATATAAATCATTAAATACGTAAATTAATAAATACATTTTACAGTGCATTGTGAAGAACTGATTAAATATAATATTAAGAAACTCTTTCTTATTTTGAAAGTGAATTAAACTTGTTTCCACAAACATTTGACTGTAGCTAAACATATTCTAAACGTTTGCGTGGGGGGAGGGGAAAGAATTGGATCTTTGTTTTTACCATATATAATTGAATTCAATATAATACACGTTCGGTATTATTTTATACGTCTATGACAGTACTCTCCTTTGCTACTGTTTACTTGCAAGCATCCCTTAATGGCTACCGCACAAAAATACGTCATGGTTTACTGCGTTACGAATTTGATGCAAGCGAAGAAGAAAAAGAAGAGACTATGTGTTATGTAGATCCATATTATGAAGGTTCTTTCTACAGAAGTTTTTTTTTTAGTTTCCACGAGATAAGTTTTATAATGTAAAGCAAAAGGTTTTTTTTGTAAAAACAAAGTCTAAATACTAATCAAGTTATATTTAATAATCGTATTTTAAACGTATGTCCAATATCTTAGCTCAATCATTAACGCAACTGTTTACTGAGCTTAAGATCCTGGGTTCAATTTCTTTCATTCTGACAAATGTACTATTAGTGAGATTCTTACTATCCGAAGTGTAATAAGTTCTGTAAATTTTCAACTCCCCCATCAGGCACGTAGCCAGGATTTCCCACCCTGACTTTTTGTAAGCCCCATTATTTATGACTTTGGTTAAAGTTTTTAGAAATTTTAAATGAAGTTTTTTTTTCGGTGTCAATAAATTCATATTGTTTTTGGGTCTGTTGGTAAAGTAGAAAGCAACATCTTTGTTAAATGGATGTATTATATTAAACTAACATAGTTAAAGGCAACTAACCAAGTCCAAATAATGAAATTACTAATTGTATGGAAAGGTATTCATGCAACACACACATTTACAATAGTAGTCTTTTGTTAGTTTTCTTGGCCCATGACATCTAAAACGTCAGCAGGTGCGAAGGTCACTGGGTAGTAAATTGACATAAATGCCAGGCCAGCCAATCGTTCACTGCACATCTAGTTTCTTAATTAGTAGGTCTTTATCCTTTTCAAGTTATTAGATTGATTAGTTAGGCCACTGACTGAGTAAATGTTATAAGCAAGAGATCATACTATATTGTTATTGTACTTTTTTTTAATCTTTCTTTAAATTTAGGGGGGGTGTTCGGACTCATGGCTACGAGCCTGCTCCCATTTCCCTGATTTTAATTTAAAAATATATTTGCTTAAAGTTTGAAAACTATTGGTTTTGTATAGATTTGTTTCATAGCTATACAAGTTTGTTATTTTTTAATATTCCTACAACTTTGCGATGGTAAATCATTTACTATATTAAAGAATTTGGGGAAATATGATAAAAATCGGAGATATCCTCCTATGCATGTGCTCTCATAAGTCATTTTCCCGGGAAAATAAATCACGCCACTTTGTTTGTAATATTAATATGTGTCTTGATATGAGCTTTAATCGAAATAGTTGAAGCTAATTTAGTTAAAATCTCTTCATTCTCTTTTCACCCTTAAGAACGTTCATCATAGCAGGTAGGCCCAACTCGGCTCTCAGCTCGCATCTGCGTTTGTATGTGCGCGCGTGCGCAAGTTATGAGAGTAAAAGGGAAAATAAAATACCAGAAATGTGTACAATGCATTCTTATTTGAATGGTTACTCGACGTTTTCCGCTGTGACTATGGGGGACAAAGCGACACAGTTTATTGTTAATAACTACAATATGTCGGTGACCTGGTGGTATAGGGGTAAGGTGTCAGACTTCTGTGCTGGGGGTCTGGGGTTCAATCCTCGGTCCCGGCACAAATTTATCTGATTGCCAAACCCTTACTTCACCTCTGACATGACGTGTATTAATCTCACGACTTGTGAATGTGTGGAATGCCAGGCCTCCACCGTGGTTCGGATCCCACGTTAAGCTGTAGGTCCTCCATTTCATCTCACAATCACCGTACCATTACATATTAATGAAAGTGCGTATAATACAAACGGGTAGTAAGACGCGGTGCTAATAATAATAGTAAAATATGTTCTCTATATGACAGAGGGAAGATTCGTGCACAGTGAAGCCATTCTAGAATAGTCTAAAACGAACTTATTAGTACAGTTTCTATCAAAATACCAATTAATATTTCAACAATAGTCAGTATTAGGAACTTCTATTATCTCTTTATCTCCATTAATGTTTAATCAGAAATGATCCACGTGCGATGGTGTTGGTGTAAATTTACAATTTCTAGCCGACTGTATCACAGAGTTGATTGCCATGTGATGCATGCTCTTAAGTAAATTACCCGTCACTCTAGACTTAATATAGATAACTAGGAGAAGTACCCAACGTTGCCCAGGGTAACCATGCAATGCATTACATGGTTACCCCAGGAAATTACTCTTTTATTCCCTTCAAACAGACAGAAAAAACTAATTTTTAGATAAATTTAAAAAATCTAATAAAAAATTAATTCCCGTTTCAAGGTGCCCATATTACTCCACAGAGTTCAAAATTTTATTAGCACCACGTCTTAATACCCGTTCGGATTATCCGCTTATGTAATAATCACGTTAATGATTTTAGGGATTATGAAGGCTATATTTAGGCATTTGGGTCGAGGGAAATTGGGAAACTGTTTTGGAAAATATACCCACAGTACAACCGACCAAGGTTTGAACCTCTATCTCCCCGTCATCAGCAGTCAAGTCTACTGCGAAAGTAGCGCGTTAGACCACGCGGCCACCGAAGTGAGTCACAGGCCCTACTAATGTTTAAATTTTAGCCCTCTGCGTGCTCATGAGAGACAGACAAACAAATTCTTCATTTTATTATTATTATTATTATTATTATTATTATTATTTAGCACCACGTCTTACTACCCATTCGGGTTATACGCTTTAAGTACTAATTACGCTTATGGATTAGGAATTGGGAAAGTTGAATTAGAGGAAGTGAACCCAAATTTGCGTGGAGGGAGAGTGGAAAACCATTTAGGAAAAACCACTCCCAGTTCACCCGACCGAGATTCGAACCTCGATCTCCCCGTCCTCAGCAGCCGAGCAGCTCAACACGACTAGCGCGTTAGCCAACTAAGCCACCGAGGCGGATAATTCATTTTATTAATATATATTCCAAAAATCTGTGAGGACATACGACATCGTTAAAACCAACTTTTTGGGTTGAGAAGGGCCTTAAACGTAAACATATAACAAAATTTCAAACTTTTTTTTAAGACCACAATGATTTTTTTCCTTCTCGATTTTCCAGAAATTAAAAAGGGAAGGTAACAGAAATTCTAAAAAAAAGTATCTCTTTTAATGTTAGTAAAGATATCGAAAGATAAAAGAAAGAAGATGAGAAAAAACACACTAAAGGATGCTAAAAGAGACCAAACGGAGGAAAAGAAGAGGCGCGAGATATTACCAACTCAGCCAGTGGATCAACGTCCCAGGAAGATGGAGAGTTTTAAGGTTTGATTGAGTGGAAGGGTTTGTCAAATAAGGGGTTTAGGCAGTGCCTCCTCTCCCTCACTCCCCCCTTTCCAACCCCAGCGGTAACTCTTTTTAACTCGCTTCAATATTTCAACCTCCCCGATGATATTAAGTCCCTGTTACTGCTAAAAACCCTTCTCCCTATCAAACAGGAGTTAAGCACTTGCCAAATTGCGTTCTTTGCCTGTGATGGCGCCTCTGGAAAGACGCGGGTCGTCTGTTAGGGCAAGGGGGGAGGGGGGTCGGTTTTAGTAGAGTGGTTGAGAAGGTTTTGAGGGGGGAGGAAGTTAGCGTGGTTTGAGGAGAGAAAAGGGGGGGAGGGAAGGTGAAAGGGGTCGACACCGCTTCATTATCTAGCACGAACTGCACGTAGCACCACATAAATCTGGTCCGACGACTCGGCGTCGACTTTAAACTCCACGCAGTGAAATGGCTCCCGTTTAAGTGTTACTCTCTTACTGTAAGATGAGAATGTTTATTAATGCTGTGTAAACCAGATTGTCAAATAGAGCAGAAGGAAATTATTATTATTTTAGCACCGTTTATTACTACTCGTTCGGGCTATTTGCCAGTGTACTAATCAAGCTGATGCGCTAGAGCTCAAGAAAGTTGAATTCACCAGAAAAATACTAGAATTTTTGTGAATGGAGAGTTGAAAGCCATCTAGGTAAAACCACCCTTAGTATACTCGACCGGTATTCAAAACCCGTTCCAACCAACTTCGGCAGTCCAGTGGATTAGACCGTTAAATAACCATCGTGCTTGAACTAATTGGTCTATAATTATATAGAGAGAAGAATATTATTTCTTACAAAAATGGAAAAATTCTCTGTAACCTTTATCGCCATTGATATGATATGACAAACGTGACATGCTTAGATCACCTGACTTGACGTATGAATATTATTATGTAACGGTTTGAAATTGGGACTCCTCTACACCAGAGATTCATTACCTTTTTTGTCCAAGACGCAAAATAAACAGAAGATTAGCTTGGTGACCCATGGGTTTCTTTTGAATCCAAACAGTGACAATGTAATAATTTTAATATATGCAGTAATTATATATTATTATTATTATTATTATTTTCTAATAGCCAATTATAAAATGTAATCAGATTATAATAGTAAAATTAAGAAAATACTTCCAGTATTGAATTTAGTAAATTAAATACAGTACTGTACGGAAATTCCATTCATAATTATTTATTATTATGACTAAGTTGGCCTACTCATTATTGGGAAGACACGAGTATTAACAATGGGACAAATAATATGTAGTGATAATTGAAAACTTCAAACTATTTATAAAACGAAAATTCTAAAAATAATTATTTACATTAATTCAGTGAGATCCTCGGCCTTACACAATTGTTGAAAGTTCTTCGAATCGTGCTGGTGTCTTTAAAAGGTTGAATCACAAGCCATGTTCTGGTTGTAGTATGCTTCTAATCCTAGTTTTCATGACAAAAATTGTAGAAAAGCCAGCTTCACATTGGTAAGTAGTCTAAAACGGAAGTAGCACTTCCATAACTTTGTTCCCTAGAATAGGCTTTTCTTTTTTCAGTTTTATCCAAAATGAACATAGTGACTCAGTTTGTTTTTGAAAGTTGTGAGGCAAAGCTTCCTCAATTTGAACTTCAATGAGCTCTGCCTTGAGACCAGCAATGTCTGGAAAATGTTTAGGCAAGTCTTCAACGTCAATATCAAATGGACTACGCAACCAACTGTATTCAGCTATATCTTCTGGAATGTAGCGATCAAACTCAAGATTTAATTTCTGTAGATGCCCAATTATTACATTTTTAACCTCTGCCAGCTCAGTGCTTTCGTCTTCCAGAAACAGGTTTAAAGCCGGGAAAGAAGACATCTTATTTTCATATGTTTTTTTGTCCCACAATTTCAACTTTCCCTTTAGTGCTGTTAATTACTCTGTTAGGCCAAAGGTTATCGCAACCTTGCATTAAGGTGTTCAACTTATTAAGTTCCGAAAATATTCAATATTAACTTTTTGTTAGATTATCATTATTACTATTATTACTATTATTATTATTATTATTATTATTATTATTATTGGCACCACGTCTTACTACCCGTTAGTTAAAGAACCGGGAAGTCAAAGGATGATTCTTTACCGGCAAAAATATTTCAATCTCCTTGCATAGGGATACAACTTTTTGAAGTACATTTCCTCGAGACAATCACCTGACTTCAGAATTATACAACAAATGGGTGTAATCAGAGTCCATCATTTCTAAGCACATCTGGTTAAATATCTTGTTAAGTGACCTTGCTTTTATAAAATTGACTAGCCGAACAACCTCTTTCATAAAAATATCCAAATCCTCTGAAAGCCTCTTAGAAACAAGATTTTCCCAATGAAGAAGACAGTTAAACACTTTTTCCCGCGAATGGACATTCTTTACTCTTGCACAGAAGTCCTGAGG
The DNA here is from genome assembly GCA_902151425.1 of Timema shepardi. Taxonomy (NCBI): domain Eukaryota; kingdom Metazoa; phylum Arthropoda; class Insecta; order Phasmatodea; family Timematidae; genus Timema; species Timema shepardi. The sequence goes on along the minus strand of CABFVX010000963.1, from coordinate 73,621 downwards.
TGCTCCAGGTAGTGCTGGTCCATCGTCAGTACATATGGTGTGACAGTAATTCCAAGACAAACCTTCTTATTTAAAAAATGAGTTCGTTAAATAAAAAAAATGTCTTCTCCTGTATTAGATGTAGTAAATGGATGGCAAAACCAAAATTCTCTTTCCATTTTGGTAAGTCCATCGTAACGTATTTGGGCTATGAGTTGAGTGTCGTCACTCACATCAGTGGTTTTAATCCAGTTGTAGAATAAACTGCCCACTAGTTTTGATGGCTGAAATTACTTGTCTTTTAATATCAATCGACATAATGGATATGTTTACGAATAGTGTAATTTTAGAGTGGTATTTGTTCGATTTTTTTGTATGACGTATTCATCGCCAGAGGTCATGCGAACCATATTCATAGCTGCCAGTTTTAACAAATATTCTCCAATTGTATGTGATTTATTCTGTTTCTAAATATGCCAAGCAGCATTGTAAGAAGCAAGAATGGCTTGTTGGACAGAATAAACAGCCTTATTTCCAGGGTCGAGATGATGTCGTTTCTTCAGATGATGTTCTTTTCTTTAAAATAAACTCCGTTCTCTCGTAACTAAAGCACTATGCTTGGTTTCAAGGCGCCTCCTCAGCGTGTTCTTCTTTGGCGACTCATTGTTCAACCTGCATAAATTATCGTGTTTTTATTATAGTTTGTAAAACCGTGGTTCAGAAAGGATTTATAATTTCAAATTAAGTGCTTTGATAGAATTTTTTTTTATATTTTTTTTTTGAAGCTACGGTGACCCATTACGAAAGACATGGGGACCCACGTTTGGGTCGCTACCCATAGGTTAAGAACCCCTGCTTTACACGGATTATTTTTCATATAAAGAGCGTATTCATCAGTCATGTCATGTGATTTGCAGTTGTCACTTTTGATAGGTAATATTAGTAATAATGGTGCTAAATATTATCATTGTTGGCAACAAATACATAGCACGGTTCAGTGCAAAGATATTCTCTGTCCTTTACCTAAAGTTAGAGAAATCTACTTACTCGTAACGTATGTAATGCGAAATAATAGGCATTGGTGCAGAAACATGTTTGGACAAAAGAGAACTTCATCCTACCAAAGAGCATATATAAAATAATATACATTGTTACAGAAACATATGATATTATTTGTCTTGTGCATTTTCAACTCACCTTCTTTCGTAGTTCTATGAAAAAATCTATCTGTCTCTATCTCAGAAAATATTGAGTTTATAAATAATTATTTTTCAGTTAAAAATTGTTTATGTTTAAGCACAATACAACTCTGCATTGATAAGTTATTTCGCATCTGAAAGAGTTGTAGTGATAAAATGATCAAAATTGGAAATTCCCGTTTACTTAAAGTATCCACAAATTAATTTACACAGGGAAATGAGAATTTCCATTTGGTTTTAATGTTAAACCGTGCCTAAATACAAATTTTAATCAAAATCGGTTGTGTCTATTTTGACAAAAATATATATTTTTTTAGCGTATGTCACCAAACTAGATTAGTTGCAGTTACTTCGTACCTGCGAGATGATATAATGATGATGATGATGATGATTATGTGGTGTTAGTAGAAGTCTTAAACCTAATTTAAGCCTAATTTACCAGACCATGGTAACAACCGGAACAATTTTATCTTCAGTAAAAATGCCTATGTATCACCGGGAATCAAATCCTTGACCTTTTGATTAGTGACTAGGGATGATAAACCACTATATCAATATATCAGCCATTTTTTTTCTATTTTAACCCATTAGCTATTTTTATCTAGCACCGCGTCTTACTATCCGTTCGGATAACACGTTATTGTACTAGCTACGCTAATGGTTTTAGGGATTAGGAAGATTATGTTCAGAGGAAGTGTACCTGAATTTGCGTGGAGGGAAAGTTGAAAACCATTTTGTAAAAAACCACCCTTAGTACACCCAACTGAGATTCAAACCTCGATCTCCCCATCATCGGCAGTGTAGTCTACTGGAGAGTAATGACTTAGACCATGTGGCCACCGAAGTGGGTCTGCCCCCAAGTAAACTAGCGTTAATTTTAGGATTGATACATAATTATAAAAACAAACTGGATACCTAGTTTTATCCCGATCAGAAAACTGGTTTTGGGTCTAGTCCCAATTACAGACAGATGGCACTGCAAAAATCAACTTTTTCTCTAATTCGATTTTATTGACTTTTATAATACTTTCTCTTTCCAAGGAGTGGTGAGAAATTAAAAGATATGTTTGGATTTTCTAAAAGTGTGTGTCCATCAAAATACTACTATGGAAAGTATTGTACTTTCTAGAATCTCGATGTTTGTTCTAATTGCGACCTGTGTTCATTATTCTCCAACTTGTAAATGTCGTCGTTGCGACACGTATGACAGATGACTTCCACAACCAGAGCTGTTGAGGCCCTCCCATCTCCTCTAGACAACCCTTTTTAAAGGGGTGCGTCTTAATCAAATCGTGCCCATCGTGACTTTGTTATTTCCCTTTTTGCGCTGCGCACTTCCAAAAGATGGTACTTGAGAAAACTTCATTAATGCACAGAAAAGTAAGTCTAGTACTTTTAGTGAATCTGGGTTTAGTGGTTTGGTTAAAGGGAAGAGAGATTGGAGGGGAAGTGAATTTACTAGAGATGATTCCATCAAATGTTCGTAGTGAGAAGTTTCGTTCCCTACAGTTAGCAGACCTGATGTGTTTTTTTTTNTTTTTTTTTTTTTTCGTTTTAATTTTGAAAAGAACGTTGGGCTATGTTTTAAGAGAAAATAGAAGGTTGAGAGTAAAATAAGTAATTATATATAGAGCAATAAACGTTTATTTGAAGTGGGTATGGAAGGGAATGCAAATTAAGGTCCTTATAACGACCGAAATAAATAAAATATCCTCCGGAGGAGAAGTAAAGCTGTCGGTCCCATTATGAGTGTGGTATCTAAGAGAACCTTGAAGGTATGTGAATATAGGCCTACTTTTTCCTGGCAAAATTGGTAGACCCTTTTGAACTCACTCATAGAAATGATCATGTGCTAATATATAATATCAATAAATGAAAATGAAAATGATAGTAATATGGGGATTATTTAAAAAAAAAAACTAACGTTTATAATTTTACTTGGCCATTTTATATAACCAAATGAAGCCAAAGTATGTTCAACATATCCTATGTGAGTAAGATTTAGTAGGCAGAGATAGATTCACGTATATTTGCAATCACCAATCAGGAACTATTGGTACATATATAACTGTCATCTAGCTTACGATGGCATGCTTATATTGAAATAATACGAGCTGTTATAAACGTATGCAAATTATAGAAAGGGATAAACGGCTGGTTTGTAGTTAATCCGGGGAGAGACGAACTAAGTAGCAGTTCGGTTAGGTTCGGTACTTCACTAGAGGATGAAGTTTGAAATCGGACTTTTGCATGGTCTGGGATTACATTGTAATAAGGCTATCAAATCAAAATGGTGACCTGTGTGCCGCATGCGGCCTTATCCACGATTATTTGCGGCCTGTGGCTCTGATGAACCATCAACCATTGCAAAATTATTCTAATTTTTACAAACACAGGGGAAATACAACATTTCGGAACGTGATATTTAGATACTTGGCATAATTTGGAGAATTCTGACATGTGAGGTTGGCAAAGCAAACCTGTATTCTTTTTCCTAGAGTGATAAATTCCCAAAAATGAATGAATTTGTGCACTAAATATGTGTAATGTTTGGCAGCACATACGGATGTTAACTGCTGTTTTCTGAAATGAAATTAAACCAAAACCCTGAGAGATTTTAACTCAGGGAAACACTTAGCAACACCAATATGAAAGTGATTTTGGCATAAAATTTCAAGCCTGGAAATTAAACCATTTTTGCAATCATAAGGTTTCAAGTTTCTGGTAAAAAAAAGTTTTTTTATAGTAGTTAGATAAAAAGTTGGAATTTCTACTTAAGAGAATTACAACACAATTGTTTTATTAATGTGGCTATCTTTATATATTTAATGTTCAATGTGACTTATGTTCAAACGAACTTGACACGCCTATAAAAGGGTATTTTATCTATAGCAATGATCATGCCAAAACTGTTAGAAAATAACTAAATTCTAAATAATTGTATGTACAGAACTAAAGATGCAATCCATAGAAAAGCACATCTCTTGTGAATTAATTATGTGTCTGTGTTCCCTTCCAAGCATTTTAAATGTTTTCTTACATAACTTTTATATTTAAATTCCAGATTCACTTGGCTGTTATTTACACTATTATATTTATTTTATATATAAAAACTATAGAATGAATATTACAAAGGAAAAAGGAAGATCACCTTATTTAAACTCAAATTGAGTTAATTCTGCCAATTGCTAGACGATCATAAAATCTTTAAATGTATTTGGGTTATTATGGAGTTGAGATATAAAAAAATATTTTCCTTAAAATGTGTATTGTAACTTTCCTCCATTTTCCCTTGAACTATTCATATGATAAAAGAGCTGTCACCCCCTTTAAAAAAAATGTGTGTTATTAAATCACATAACTTTTTTTAAAAGTCTATACAATATTTGTGATTACAAAACAGGGCGCTAATCATGTCAAAAAAAGTTGTGTCCTCATACTGGATACATTTTTAACTTCTTTGCATGTTTAGGTTAAGCTTTAATATCCCACATTTTTCTTTGATTAAACCCTATAGCACGTTTTATAAGGTCAATCTTTTATAAAAGTTGTGTAAAACATTTTTTTATGGATAGTCAAAGATACATAATATTTATTTAATAATGTATTGCACTTTCCTTCTCCTCCCATGAAAATGCTGATTCATTTTATCTAAATTCTACCTTCTTTACCCATAATCTAATTAGCGCAGTTAGAATGGCTATATACCAAACGGGTAGTAAAACGCGTCGAAAAATAACTAAACTGGAGTTGGTACACATCCACTATTTTACGAATCTGAATATTAATTCTACACACGAATCCCTAATCTTGAATACGAATTTAAATATTGGGAAATATTTTGAACATAGCCCTATAAAGGAGGAAATGGAAAATAGATATTGTAAATTAAAGTTTAAAAACTGGTCAAATGCATTCATTATGACATCCATAACATTCAGTCAAGTGATAAATAATGTTCTGGGGTTTGATTAAGTTTGTCCTATAATGATGTCGTAGATAAACCCCAAATAAGCACTATGGGGGCTTATTAGTATCTTAAACAAATCCTAACACACACAAAAAATTAAAAATCTATTTATTTATTTCATATCGGATATTTTCTCGAATCCTAGAATATTCTTAAGGATTCGAGGAATTTATGAGTACAATATTTTGAAGGTCTGAGAACTTCAGTATTTGAGGAATCAAGGATTTGATGGTTTGCGTATTCAAGTGTTTGAAGATTCCAGGATTAGATTGTTCAAGTATTCGAAGAAGATGATTCAAAGTGTTTGAGGATTTGAGTGATCGAATGTTTTTGAGGATTCGAGGATATAAGTGTTTAAGAATTCGAGTGTTAATGAATTCAAGTGTTTGAATGTTGAAAGATTAAAGGATTCAAATGCTTGAAAGTTAGATGACTCAAGTGTTTGAGGTTTTGAGGACTAAAGAGTTTGAGAATTCGAGTATTTAATTATTTGGTGATTTAAGGATTAAAGGGTTTTGAGTATTTTGAGTATTAGACTCTACGAGTCACGGTTTACAGGATATTTAAATTTGGACTTGACTAGTTCTTCGACTCCAATAGGTTCAATTGACATCACATCTGGTGGCATCCCTACGGGATGGAATCAGTAGAGTTTGTGGGTGGACAGAGGGGAAGGAGGGGTGGAAACGCGGGGTAGGGAGCGAGTTGGAAGGGGATGCTGGATCATTGGCTGTGCGTCGCGTCGCTATAGTTTCCAAGGGGATGAGAAGGGATAGGAGATATGAGGTGGCGGGAGGCATGGAATATGTCGCTAGCTACAGTCAGACAAAAAAAAAAAGATAACGACCCCGACATGTGCAACGGCCAATTATTTGGTTGATTTAATAATACATATAAAAAATTATACCGTATCACTACCCGATCGGGATATACGCTTATGTATCAATTACGCTAGTAGATTTAGGGACTAAAAAGATTATATTTATAGTAAGCGTACCCGCATTTTCGTGGAGTGAGAATGGAAAACCAAATAGAAAAAAAAACTCAGTATATATGACAGATTCTAACCCCAATATTCCCGTCATCAGCAGGCCAGTCTAATATGATTGTGACGCCGAAGACTTTTTAGCCACTGAAGTGGGTTGTTTTTATATAGATTATTATTAGTAATAACTTACATTATTTTGAAAGCATTTGTTTTGGATTTACTAAAGAGCTAAATAATCACCGTGAGAAATTTAGTTGTTATGAATAAATGCATCATTTAAATAAAGAAACACTTATATTTGTGCAGGTTCAAATTTCAATTGGAGGTTTTTAAAAGAGATTTATTTAATAATAACAATAAATATTCCAATGATTAATTTAATAAATACATAAATTATTTCGTGGCAAAATAAGTTATCTCAAAATTGATATTTATTTCTAGTGAATAACACAATACATATTAATCTAGTTTAATTTTGTAACACAAGCTATGATCAGCAAAATAAATAACAAATGATCAAAATAAATACCTATTGATTATAAAACTTGCATCAAACACAAACCTTTACCGACTATAGATTTGTAAACACAATTTCCATTGTTTTAGCGTGTGGAGATTTACAATAGTATGTTCTGTTTATTGTTATCGCGTAATGTTTCTGGTAACGCCACTGATAACAAATTACTAGGGTCAAATCTCTACGAGTTTACCTGCTAGCTCTCCTTGTCAACAAAAGTTGTGATAATGTATTATTTTCAAAAGAAGCCTGTTATTTGAAAAAAAAAAACCTATAAACTCGTGTTGCCACAATGGCGGATAAAAATATTACAAGTGTATTTAGATTTTTAATCCGTTTTATTAATAATATAGGCGTATAGCCCAAACGGGCAGTAAAAGTGGCGTTAAAAAATATTTTAAAATTTACAGTATTTCTTCAGGAGTATAATTGTAGGCTTATGATAATTTTTTAGGTGAACTTTATAATAATGAATAAAATAAAAAATATTTCTTGATTCAAAAAAATATATAGTGAATTGTAGTCAATGTTGGTTGTCAAAAGTGGGCTTCATATAAAAATGTATACTACAGTCCAATTTTTATTGCAAGACCCTTTTCTTAGAGCTAAAAAAAGTTAATGTGTCTACGTTTCATGTATTCATACCTCAGTTATCTTCTCTGTAGCTGTCACTTTAGATGTATATTATTAATACCTGAAAAATAACAACTTTCTTTTAAAAAGTTATCAATTTTTTCAAGAAAAGTTTGTGTTTTCTGAAAGGTCCTTCCCGTGAAAGTTATGCTGTATTTTGGGAGTAAGCCTTTATAAAAAAAACAAGTTATATATTGGAGTAGATCGTTTAGATAAATAGTCTAGTTGTACTTTATCATAAATATCTTATGTAGTATAATTTTAGTATTCAGATGGTTTAAACAAAATGTATTCATACTTTAATCAAAAGGAAATGTTTTATCTTCCTAATAATCTAAAGAAAAAGTTTTTTAAATCATTTTGTTTAGCCACATATTTGTAATTAACATTTCTAAATCAATTAGAAAAATAGAAAAAGTTACTTTGGTTTTTGCTTTATTTATTATGCTTCATTAGCTGTAAATATCGTGTGTATGTATATTACACAACTTAAAATTTAAAGTAGTTAGCATGAAGATTCATCCCCCAAAAGTATTATTTTTACTATTATAACTAAACTGCTCTTTTCAATCAAGGTTAGGCCCCAATAACTAAAGAAACCTTTTCCAAAACATATTTGTGGTGGCAACAATCGTAATTCTTGGCCAATAAAGATTTAAAACATTTTCAAATGAAATTAAACTTTAAATTAAGGAAAAATCTAACCACGCAATTTCTCGAGGCATGTATTAAAAATAAAATATGACCCCACAATAAAAACAAGTTTTTATGGAGGACTTTTAATATTTTTAATTGTGAAATGAAAATATTATTTGTCTAAAGGAGAGCAATAGGATTTTGAGTTTTGTTTGATTATATTTCTCTGATTTGGGTAGTCATATTGAGGGTACACAAGAAAAAGGAAAGGGGGAAAATCATGTTATTTACATTTTTAAGAACAGAATATAAAACCAATAATTTTTTTAATTATTTTAAATATTACAGATACCTCTTTTAATCATAATCTAAAGTGAATTATAGCTTACATGATTGTCTAAGAGAGGGCAGTATTAACTCAATCTGAGCTAAAACTGGACTTTCCTTCTTTTCCCCCCTGTAAACTTCCCTTGTTTGTTAAAAAATAAAGTACATATAATGTTTTTTAATGAAAAGACAGATTCAAAATTCGCTTAAACACGTTTTATAAAATATTGCTATTCTTTTAGCACCACGTCTTACTACCCATTCAGGTTATAAACGTATGTATTAATTATAATAGTGAGTTAGGGATGAGGATGGTTGAATTTAGAGGAAGTGTACTCACATTTGCGTATAGTGAAAGTGGAAACCCATTTTAGGAACACCTAGTCTATTGCAAGAGTGATGCCTTAGACCATGCGGTCATCGAAGCAGGTTTAAATATTTTAAAACATGTTCTCGTATTTCGGATAGTTGTATCGAATTAGCAATTGATGTTCTTAGTGATATTATCAAAAAGTTTTTACTTGAAATCGCTATTTTATTTAATTATTTATTATTTAGTACCGCGTCTTACTACCCGTTCGGGTTATACGCTGAAGTACTAATCACGCTAATGAATTAGGAATTGGGAAGATTGGATTTAAAGGAAGTGAACCCGCATTTGCGTGGAGTGAGAGTGGAAAACCATTTAGGGAAAAAACTCCCCAAGTTCACCCGACCGAAATTCGAACCTCGATCTCCCCGTCCTCGGTGGTCAAGCTCAACACGAAACCAGCACGTTAGCCAACTACGCCACCGAGGTGGGTCTGAAATCGCTCTCGATTATCGAGTTACGATTATGATGATTCGAGATTACTGTTAGTCACGATTATTTCAGGTAACACGAATCAGTGAAAGGCATGGTTTTTAATCTTTTTTCGGGTGTGTTGTAGTGCGAGTTTATCGAGGGATGGTTTCACACCAGAAAGAGGGGAAATGAGAGACGGTCGAGAGGTAGAGGGGGACTCATCCCAATCCCTTTTATTCATGATGACACGATCAGCGGAGTCATGTTTCAAATCATGACTGCCACTAATATTCGTTTCATTATGCTGTCACACTTTACATATTACACAGTACCGATAAATTATTCATTCTATACCGCAAATACTTCCGATGGATTTCACAAACGTTGCAACACATGCATTTGATGATCAAAACAGCAATTGTTAACAACAACAACAATAGATTAACTTGTTGTATCAAAAATAATACTTTGTTTTAAGTTTGGGTGTGAGTTTTTTTCTCAAAATTAGGACCATTTATGTCGGGAAGTAAATGAATGTGAGCTAGAGCCAGTAGTTTTGTGGTTTTTATAACAATTTTTGGAGGATAGGGCCACAAGACATAAAGTATTGATTCTTATGATACGTTTAGCAATTTTTTTTTTAATATATTACTCTCATAATATCTTGAATATTTGTCATGTGCGATGCTGAATTTGGACACATTTGTTTTATCATAATTTAAAAAAAGTGTTTTATCAATTTCCTATGCTTATGACTATCTTCCTTTTACATGTTCCTATCAAAGTGTCCTATTTTTTACCATTTTTTTCTACCTTCTTTTGTTTTAGGTTTCCTCTTTTAGGAAGTTTCGTTACGCGTTTCACACTCCATCCTAATGAGTTCCGATATAATGAAACCTAGATCGGAGGATTGGGTGGTAACAATTGATTTTCTTCAAGAGGCAGCCATTATATATGTGTCCAGTGGCAGCAATGTAAAGTGTGATCTGTGTTCTTTGTTTCACTACAACATCCATATTATGTGTGTTCCCCCCCTTTTTTTATGTCCACCTTTCTTGTACCTTCTTCCAAATATAATATCAATAATTATGACAGATATTCAAGAACCTCTGTGATGACTCTTTGTATAAAATTAAAATAAACGTATCTGATAAAGAAATATTTTATTTATTTAAAAAAATTGCTATAAAAATTGCATATCTACTTGCCTTATTTGCATTACCTTTTATCTCACCATAAATATGGACTAAATATATTAGGACTTCTATAAATAACAGTTGTATCTAAACCATAGTATTTATAAGTATTTATTTATGACTTCTTTTTACAAATCATCACATCATAGCACTATTCCGGACTTGATTAATTAAAATACTTTTGTTAAACAACACAGTTTTTTTAATGAGTAAAGAAATTCTCTTTTTGGCCAAAAACCCGAAATGAAAATAATAATAAGAAGAAAAAGTACGCCTTCAACCAACCGAACATTTAGGGCTCATAAAGTGACTTATTAAATAAATAACTCACATGACATGAAGGATCTACGGGAAGGCTACATACTTATGTCATATTTTACCGACACGAACGTGAGTTATTTTAGTGGTTCGTTGTCCTCGTAAATATCCATGTAAATGGGCGCGCAAACAGAAGAGCCCTCGCATATTTCTGGCAAAATAAGAGCGAAAAGACTTAACTCCAAAAGTAATTTAAAGTCAGAATTAGCGTATCTAAGAATTATTAAAAACGTCACTTATTTCGGAAAATTCTACACCTTGGTGTGATGCTATCCGGTCTGTCCCCGTATTTACACTGATGAGGTAAGAATAATGAAGGTGGTTTTATACTAAATGTATCCGCATTTATCTACGTAGAAATAAATATTGCAAGAAAAACATAAATATCTACACCTATCTCGTACCAAGACTAAACAAGACTGACTCCTTTGTCTGGCTATCCACCGATGAGGATAATTTTCCATCAGGTTAAAATAATGTTTTACAAATTCATATTTTGATACCGATTTTAACCAAATTTATCAATCAATTTCTAAAAAGGGACTCATATTAAAAATAGCTTTTATTTGATTTAATAACAAACATTTAAAATAAGCCAGCATAAAAAAGAGAAATAGTTAGGTCTGAAAATGGATTATTATTTTTGCTAAGCTATCTATGATTATTTGTATTTAAATATCAATTCATTTTTAACATAATTGGTGGGCACGCAGGCTAAGGCGTTAACTTTGTATGGGTTGGATTGCCGTAGACAGAAAGGTCGTGATATTAATTCTAGCCGGGTGTAACTTATTAAGGGTGATTTTTTTTTTCAAAATTATTTTCAGCTTTCTTCAACTTTACTCATTCCTTTTCAACTTGTGTGAATATGATGAAATTAAAATTAATACTGTTTAGCACACAATTAACCTATTTAAAATAAATTAAATTCATGTTCTAAACAATCTTGTTGAAAATGCGTAATATCACCAGATGTGTTACTCTAATGGCCTTTACATATTTAAACAAAACAAAGTTTTTTTTATTATTTATTTGAAGTATTTAACGTGCACTTTCTGAACCGACTGATTATATCAGGACATGATGAACGAATGCGGAAGGACCTACTAATTTTTCACGGAAAAGTATTTTCGCATACGTACCTTCCAGGCATCTTCTACATGCCACAAATAACATGGAACTGACGGCTTTACTTCACCTCAGTAGGAAGTTGTACTGCGGCTTTTTATCGCTCAAGAAAAATCCATCGACCTCAGCCGGGCTTAAACCCAAAATCACTGGGTCTTGATATGAGCACTTTACCCCAAAACCACCGAGCTCAACAGCAAAACAAGTAATATGGAATTTAGGCCTATACATAAAGAGTTTATTTTAATGAGGCAAATTCATTTTCATATATAGGTATTATTATTATTATTATTATTATTATTATTAGCAATGCGTCTTACTACCCGTTCGGGCTATAAGCACTTACACTAATGTGTAATGGTAGGGTGATTGTGAGATGAAATGGAGGATCTACAGTTTAACGTGGGATCCGAACCACGGTGGAGGCCTGGCTCTCCCCACATTCACAAGTTGTGATTAATACACGTCTAGTCAGAGGTGAAGGAAGGGTTTGGCAATCAGATAAATATGTGCCGGGACCGAGGATTAAACCCCGGACCCCAGCACAGAAGTCTTGACACCTTACCCCAGGTCACCTATATAGGTATTCATTGCGTCTAAGTAGGCCTTACCTGTTCTAATTACAGGTATATATTAACTATGCTAATGAAGTAAGGATGAAAAATATAAAATGTTATAGGTAATGCACCCACATTCACATAAAGATAGGTTGGGAAACAACAAGTTAAGGAAAAACCACCATTATTACGTACACCCAGCCGGGATTTAAAGCCTGATCTCTTTTCCATGGGCAACCAAATTTAACACAAGAAGTGACCTGTTAGACTACGTGACCACCGATGCGTGTGTTAAAAGTATACTATTTTGGAGATAACGTGTTTCTAGATAACCCACCAACATTTCTAGCTGATCTCTCCTCATGTCAGGGAGAGCGTTTTCGACTTGAAATATGGCCACGACGCAAAAAGATACTCCATTTTTCTTCCCTTCCTCGTTTCATTTTTCTCGCTTCCACTATTTCTTTCCTCACAAAAGACGGGTAGAGAAAAAAAAAATTGGTGAAAAAAGGGGAGAAAAAAAAGGAAGAAATAAAACGAAAATATAGGGGAAGGGAAGTGATATGGTAGAGAAAAAAATGGTAAGGGGTAAATTCGGTACATTTACATAGCGAGGAAATTTTGTAACGACCAAAGACGAGGCGGGCTGTACCATTCCTTTTAAAATCCAACTCTCGCCTCTCTCCCAAAGGAAAGAGAAAGAAGACGCCCTTGCTTGCGTCGCTCTAATTTGATGACGGACTAAGAGTCAAGCGGTCTTCATCGCTGTTGAAGAAGATCCTAAAACCTTCCTTTCCCCTCTACTCAATCTTTTAATTTTTTTTTTTCTTTGGCAAGTAACGGTGGATGTAAACGACGAGCACCCAGTGGCAGACGTTATGACAGCTCACTATGTGACGTTTACACTTGGTGCGTCAATTGTAGGAGTGAGAGACGGATAGGGGGGGGGGAGCATTAAAACGTGATAATAGCGGCTTTCATAAATTCTAGCGAGAGAAAGATGAAATCATTGACAGGCTGACGTTCTTGACAAGTCTTCAGCTTTTATGATTTGAAGAGCGGGGGTGAAATAAAAAGGGGGGTATGGGGTAAGTTGCCTTTAAAATATATTTTAACGCCAGCTATTCGAATTATATCGTGACAAAGGTGATCCGGATCTAACCTTAATTTCGGAAAGTTTGATCAAGAGGAAGAGATGTTTTTAACACGAGAAAACACTATTTTTCCACAATAATATTTATAATATAAACTTTTAAATTAAATTAAACATGAAACATAAATAAATGTATAGGATAGTAACGGAAATTGATATTTTGATACACTTCACGAGTATAAGGGAGCTTAAGTTTGTTTTTGTTTTTTTAGCACCGCGTCTTACTACCAGTTCGGGTTGTACGCTTAAGTACTAATTACGCTAACATATTATGAATTCGGCAGGTTGAATTCAGATGAAGTGGACCCACATGTGTGTGGAGGGAGAGTGGAAAACCATTTAGGAAAAACCCCTCCCAGTTCACTCGGCTGAGATTTGAACCTCGATCTTTCCGTCTTCGGCAGTCTGGCTCAACACGGAACTAGCACGTTAGCCAACTACGCCACCGTGGTGGGTGCTTACATTTTTAATGTGGTGATTTGGTTAATTGGTGATTCGAAAACTCGGGATTCGGATTATCATCGTTCTACTGTGTATGTTTTATGTGATGGAGGGCCATGTTTTGGGAACTACTTACTAAAAACATTAACAACACGATATATATATATATATATATATATATATATATATATAGAGAGAGAGAGAGCCTCACCAATATATATATATATATATATTGGGTAAGGCATTTAAGTTGAGACTACATACTATCCCGAAAACCAAACATTAAAAAAAATTGTTTCTAACAAAGTTTTTTTATTTTTTAGGGGAAAAGAGAACAGCACTAGTTATTGATTTGGTTGGCGTCTTCATGGCTATTTCAAGGTAAACTTTTTTTTAATGCAATCCTATAATTTTTTTTAACAGAATTTCATTTTGAACCAAAAAAACTTTCACATTATACTTAATTTTACACAACACCAATTTTTGAAGATATTTTAACTTTTATTTTTATAACAATTTTTATTCAAGAGTTTTTAATACATTATGTTATTCTTTATTTAATTAAATGCAATATTATTTATAAAATTACTATAATAAATCTTCAAAATGATGAGCATTAACATCGATACAACCCGCCTCGGTGGCGTAGTTAGCTAACGCGCTTGTTGTGTTGAAGTTCGACTGCTGAGGACGGGGAGATCGAGGTTCGAATCTCGGTCGGGTGAACTGGGGGTGGTTTTTCCTAAATGGTTTTAATGCGGGTTCACTTCCTCTAATTCAACCTTCCCAATTCCTAATCCATTAGAGTAATTAGTACTTAAAGCGTATAACCCTAACGCGATGCTAAATATTATTATTATTATAACATCGATACACATTTGATTTAATAAAAAGTTCTTCAGTAAAAATTGCTCTAAACAAATACAAGATAAATATATTTAAAAAAATTGATGTCAAATGGGAAAAAGTTGTTATTTTGTGTATAATAAAATGCTTCTACAAACAGTATAGGTTTTCATTTAAAAACCAAAGTTGACCTTGAAATAATATTGAAGACGTCAATTAAATCAAAAATAACTTGTGCTCTTCTCTTTCGCCCTCAAAAATAAAAACAAATTTGAAACAAGTTTTTTTCTAAAATGTTTCATATTTAGGATATTTTGATGTATCAACTTTAATGTCTGAGCCGGTATATGCGTGTATAGGCTACATCACTTGTAGCCCTCTAGTGGAAAGATTGGTCAATACTAATGTAGCGTAGTTTAGGGGACGCCCGAATGTACTAATCGTACATCCTTTCCTTGGAGACGCTTTCCTTGTCCCGGTGAGATGAGGTGATGGTGATAGTGAGTATGAAGATGTCTAACCAATAAAGACTCTTAACCTAGCTTATGACTAGCTAACCAGACCCTGATGACCGTTAGTATATCTCTATTTTCAGGAAAATACCCGTACCCCGAATTGAACCTGGACCACTAGGTTGTTAGCCAGGGGCTCTGATCATGATACCAAGGGGACGGCTAAGAACACGATATAAAGACCCTTTATAAGAAATAAATACAAAGATTCTATATTTTTTGCTGTCAAGACTAACAACGTTCCCTCTATCATCGGTGGTCATACTGTCTCAAGCGTCCTTCTCCACAATATACTGGGTTACCGGTTAGCTCACGGAAAGGTAGAGGTTCAAATGAATTGTACGTGATTGGGTTTACTAAGGCAGGTTTTCCTTTAATGGTTTCAAACTCTCTCTCTTTCCACGCAAATATAAATACATTTCCTATCTTTTAAATATTTGGACCTCCCGAATGGGTAGTCTAGTAAGACGCGTTGAAAAGAAAATTAGGGTGAGTGTGTAGAACACTTAAGTATTGTATTTTCTAGATTGGTGTGACATTATTTTCCTAGGCAAAATATGTTAACCAACTTAGAGCAATAAATATAAAAAAACTTATTTTAATCATACGAAATAAATTAAGCAATTATTAGCACAAGTTGTCAAGCAAATATTTATAAATTTTAAGTATTTATTTTTATTGAAATGTTTGTTAATTTTATTTTATTTTCCTTTTATATTGTATGAAATTCATTAGTAAAATATATCAATCTTGAAATATATCAAAAGTATAGTATTCTCCATATCTTTGTTAACGTGTTTAGGCTTACTAACCTTTGTTACAGTCAAGAGCACTGAGGCTAAAATCCACAGACGCTGTCAAATATTCTGATGGCCCGGTGAACGTTGAATGTAGACGTGGCATTATATAAAATGAGCTAAAAGTATAATGAAGCTTACTTAAGATATAATTATAGATTCTAATAATTCTATATATGCTTGTTGCTTGTAAAAATTAAATGCACATGCTAACTAAATTTATCAGCTTAAGAATACTGTGATACACGATATTGTTATTTTATTAAAGCTCATATTAATTTTTTTTATGGATGTGAAGCGTGGTTTTGTCAGGAGAAACGCAAGAGTAAGGTGAATGCGGTTGTAATTAGATATCTAAGGAATGTATGTGGAAATACTCTTATGGACATAGTCGGTAATGAATGGGTGATGAAGGTGTGCGTTTTGAATGTGAATTCAATATGTAAATGTGAAAGAGGCGTCTTTAGTTGGCTTGGACATGTTTATTAGATGAGTGTGGATCAAGTGATGAAGCAAATATATGAAGGTAGAGTGTGTGGATCAAAATAAAAGTTTAGGTGATCGACGTGGCTAAATGTTGTAGACGAATGTGGGAAAAAGAGAAAAATTAAGAGTTTTAATAACAAAAGAGCATATAGGCCTTACTGTATGGATATTGTTGAAGTGAAGGGAGTATACAAGGATAGGGGAGTTTGGAGAAAGTTATTGAGGACGGATTAAGAGCGGAGCTGTTGTTTTTTGAGCTATGTGCACAGTTTATTGCCTAACCCGTAAGGGAACGGTGTGATTAGGCATGTATGTATTAATTCTTATGTATACAAATAGCAAAATAATTATCAAAATTCAAAGCTAATAAGTTAAGACACAATAATTAAGTTACATTATTACATAAAGGTAGAAGTTTATATAATATTTTTTTTAGCTAGGAGTATTCTTAATATTAATAAATAACGTTTCCTTTTCTTCTCTTTATAAGTAATTTTTCTCTGAAATTCAACTTATTTTAAGCAATGCGTCTTACTACCCATTTGGACAATACACTTATTAGCTAATTAAATTAATGTGCTAGGTATTAGGAAGGAAGAATTAAGAGGAATTGTGACCTCATTCGCGAGAAAGGAGAGCGTTGAGAACCATTTAGGAAATATCAGCCTTAGTATACCTTACCGAGGCTCGAACCTCGATCTATCAATCATCCGCAAGCCAGTATAGTGCGACGCTGAGCCACCAGAGTGGATAAACTGAAATTAGTCTAAGTTATTTTTTTCGTAATATATGCGTACTGAATCATCTCTCCATATCGAATACCAACTTGTGTAAAACGTTAGAACTCCTAATCACTTTATAAATAATAAATTCCAGTCCTTGTATTTTCACTCAAATTGCCGGGGTTCCGATGTATGCATGGTTCTCGGAAGCCGACCCTTCTTCTACCGACAAAGACCGTATCGACTGGTCCGGCGCAAAAGCATCGTGACGGCTAGCGTCGCTCCCTAAGACCACCACACCTTACCCCCTTCCACCATTATCCCCCACAAAAAAAAAACGCCTTACTTTATCGGAGTCAACCATCACCACAACACTATTTTTTTTGTATCCTTTACCTTTTTTTTCACAGAATTATGAAACCGTATATATACACACCCATACACACTTTTATTCGTCCCTCTAACAAGCAACACATTATCGAGTCGGACACCTTTATTACATAGTGACATTATTAGATGGAGCCTTAACACGTAACAAATTGAGTCCATCCGACCTGAAAAACTCACTTTGACGATTGAGACGAAAAGGTTAGTTTTCTATGTTTTCTACAGTTATTCCAACCTTTACTAACAGTCGGTCGAAGCGTGGTTTGGGCCTGATTGGGTTAGTTATACGTCATTTTGTTCAATTTTGCCCTACCACACATACACAATCAAAGGAAATAAAAGAGTATAAGCTTTATTTGTTCTTTTTTTGTTCTCTCTCTCTTTGTGGGTCTGCTTGTCCTAGAAATTCATAAATATTTCATACTAATGATGTCACCTCCGAGACAGGTTATTACAAAACATTAAGGCCTGATAATGGTAGTAGAGCAAATAGGACGTATTCTAAACCCATTATTCATCCCGTCAGTAGAATAAGTTGAGAAATTCAACGATTCATAAAACGATTTGTTAATGTGTCAAAGATTCCTTAGCCTTTGCAAAACCATACAAGTTTTTATATTACTATTATTAGGCGTTCTGTCATACGGCAGTTCCATTCCTTTTTGCCAGTGAACTCAGACCGCCAATGCGCATTGTCCTCTGCCTTCTTCTTCTTCAGCTCCCAGAATTTTCTTCTTTCCTTCAAGTAACCTATTATTTGAATCCTCCCTCTTCCTAAGCTCCTTTTTCCATCAACCTTCCCTTCTATGACGTCATGCAGAAGACAGTTCCTCTTAAGGATGTGCCCAATTCAATTTGATTTGTACCGAAGAATCACATCCACAGTTTTTCTCTTTTCACTAACTCTTCTTGGGCGTCTTCATCTTCCACCCTGTCTGGTCATCTGATTTTCTCCAGTCTTCTCCAGAACCACATTTCAAAGCTATCAAAGTATTTATTTTCCATCTTCCTGAATGTCCGAGTTTATGCTCCATACAGTGCAATGCTGCAAATGTAGCATTTATTCAGTTTCTTTCTCAGTTACAAAATCAACTTGTTGTTCAGCGGCAACCTCCTTTTGTTGAAAGATTCGTTTGTTCAGCGGTAACCTCCTTTTGTTGAAAGATTCTTTTGTTCCGTGGTAACCTCCTTTTGTTGAAAGATTCGTTTGTTCAGCGGTAACCTCCTTTTGTTGAAAGATTCGTTGACCATTGTGATCCTTGAACTAGTTTTCATTAGAGTAAGGGAATAGAAATTTATACTTTATCACGAAAAAAAATAATGAAGGCAAATTATTTAAATGACTTTATTATACTTTATTTCAATATTGGTCAGTAAATACAAACAGTTCTGTGAATAAAATACTATGATCATATGGTAGCCGTCTGAAATTTTAGGAATTTTTTTAAGTGAATATTTATATGAAACTTTAAACACCAAATTTACGTAGGAACTATATTAGGCTTCTTTGAGATTACTTAAATAGTTCGAACTGATTATAAACTAAAAACACTTTGTTATATAAACTAATAAACTGAGGAATAATACTTTATTTTAATAGGGCTAATATTATGAAGGGAAATAAATTCTATACATTTACTTGAACTCATCACGAAAATATTTTAAAAAAATCTTGTTTAATTATCTGTTGGAATTTGCCTTGGATTTAAAAGAAATCTAATCCAAATTTTAAGTTCAAACTTCGAGGTTTAAAGAGGGTACTAAATCTAAAATTTCAGACCTCTGCTTTAGTTAAAAATTGCGCAATTCTCATGAAAGACAAACAAACTTTATTAATTTGAGACTTTTGAATAATTAGCCTTATTTCCAACATATTTGTTAATTGAAACTAGTATGATTCAAAACAGGTGTTACATTTACCTAATGACATTCTCATCAAGTTTGATTTTCAGGTGTTGGGGAGATCATGGTTCAAATCCAGACCGGTTTTACTGAGGGTAGTTATTCTCTAGATATTTTAATACTCTCCATCCACGCAAATAAGGTGCACTTAATCACATCTCTACCTTATTTCTACCTCCGCCGCCGGAATAATTCAAGGTGGATATCTCGGAAGGGAAGAAAGTTTGAAATGAAAAATGGGGTGGAAGTATAGGTCCATATGCAAGTATTTGAATTTATTTTAATTTTGTAAGCTATGTTTTAGTTAATGACCGCTATTATTGTTTAAAATTTGTGTCGTGTCGTGAAGTATTACCAGGATAATCAGAGCTAATTTAACCATACCTGCAACCCACTTTTATGGTCGCATGGTCTAATGCCTCATTTTCTCAATAGACTTGACTTTCGAGAACGGGGATACTGGGGTTCGAAACCGGTTTGTTTGTACTGAGGTGGTTTTCTACTTTACCTATACGCAAACGCGGGTACACTACCTCTTAATTCAACCTTCTTTACCACTAACACATTAACGTTCCTAGTATATATGAGACCCACTTCAGTGGCCACGTGATCTAACGCGCAACTCTCGTAGTAGACTAGAATGCCGATGACGGGGAGATCGAGGTTCGAATCTCGGTCGGGTGTCTTTAGGGTGGTTTATACAAAATAGTTGTCTACTCTCCCTCCATGCAAATGCAGGTATTCGTCTAAATAAAACCTTCCTAATCCCGTAAGCCCCTAGTGTAATTTGCAAATAGGCGTGTAGCCCGAACGGGTAGTAAGACTTTGTGCTTAAGGTGGGATGGAAGGGGACGTGAGAAAAGGTCAGTGTTTTTGCAGTTTTTATGGCAACATATTTTTTTTACTAAAATAAATAAAATATTGCTCCAATAAAAACATAGAGTTTAATTTTCTTTGTACGGTGATACCAACAGTTGTTGAATATATGTCACAAACATATCGGCGTTACATGGGAAACATTTTAAATGAAGAGAAAGAGTTGTCATTAAATTCCAGGACACCCTTGACAGATATTCAAGAAATTTAAAGACTACCATGTGAATAAAATTAAATTCTATATTTGTACTGGAGCAATATTTTATTTGTTTTGACCAAACAAAAGTTTTGCCATAAAAACTGCAAAAGCTCCTTCCATCTCACCTTTTACAAAANAAAAAAAAAAAAAAAAAAAAAAAAAAAAAAAAAAAAAAAAAAAAAAAAAAGTGCATCAAGAGTACATCTTGAACAATTTGTAAAACGTGCTCCTAAAAAATCCAACTGTACTTGTGAGTTAATCTTAACACTTATTAGAACATATACTCGACAGGTATCAACATAAATACATTTCTTGTGTGAGGTTTATAGTTAAAATCCTGTTTTTGATTGTTCAGATGGGGACTCAGTCAGTAAGAACATATCCCAGGTACAGTTTTAACCAGCTTTGCCTACCCTGGAAACACTCCAAGACAATCCACTGGTCACTAAAACATTATCATGTTATTAATAATAATATTTAGCACCGCGTTTTACTACCCGTTCGGGTTATACGCTTTAAGTACTAATTACGCTAATGGATTAGTAATTTGAATGGTTGAATTAGATGAAATGAACCCGCATTTGCGTGGAGGGAGAGTGTAAAACCATTTAGGAAAAAACACCCCCAGTTCACCCGACCGAGATTCGAACCTCGATCTACCCATCCTCGGCGGTCGAGCTCAACACGACAAGCGCGTTAGCCAACTACGCCACCGAGATTACCTTGTTATTCCTTTGGCTCATAATCATATTTTACTATCAACTGTTTGTATCAAATTCCTCTCCTGGCCTCATGCGGACACGTAGCTTAATTGAAGGCTTAGCCTTGCGATGTCAGCATTATTGGTAACCCTAGACATATCCTTGCTGAAGGAAACACTCGGTTTCGGTCGGTTAAATGGGGCTATAATTCACTTCTCAGACGTACACACGCTGACAAGGAGCGTTAGGTGGACCACGCTATTTGTCATTATCGTTCATCTGTGGGTTGAAGTGATGAGGGGAAGGTTGGGGGGAGGTGGCCTTTAGATCGCTTATCGCGTTAATGAAAACGTATGGTTAATGCGTCAAGTCAGAGAAATTCAAATATGGTGGTTTTGTTATCGTTGCCAGTTGCCGTTTTCTCGAATAAATATACCGGTCGGGCACCAGGGAATTAACGTCTAGCTCATGAGTCAGCAATCTTTTTGGACCCCACTCAAATTATAAATCTATCAAAGGTCCACGATCGTCAATCATTTCTCCACTGCACTTGATTTTTTTTTTCTCTTCCGTTTATACATCTTATATTTATTATAAAAAACACAAATATGTATGACTCCACCCTACGGGGGGAAAAAACAAGAATCAATAATATGTGTATTTTCATACTTAACTATTTAATTTTCTTATAAAACTATTAGTTATTATCGGTTAAAGTTATTTTACTTGCACTAAACTATTATTTGAAAGTTCAGTAGGGTCTACTTGTTTAAGTAAGAGTTTAGGAGACTTAAATATCGACTTTTAATGACGATGTAGTTTTCTTCAACTGAAAATTGCCACGAGATCGACCGGCCTATCGTTATCGACAAGTTGTCTAGCTCGTCTATTCCTACTAATGGCGTTAATAGAGGGGTTGTAATTTTATCCACTTAAGATTATTTTTTCCTTAAACGTGATTCTTACTCTTTATCTCCACGGACATCTCCTATGAATGTCCTTCCTCTTTAGTGTAATTAATTGTAGATATCCCTAACGGGTTGTGCAAAAAACAACTAACGTTTGGTGCTTAGTTGTGGTATTTATCAAAGGATTAATGAGATAATAAGTTTCTAATATCCAAAAAAATATGTACTTAAGGGAAAAATCAAACAAACTAACAAAACCTTCAAAAACTGAAAGAATGTTTGGAACAATAATAATTCTACTTCTCTTTTTGCCTCTTCAAAGGTAAATAAAATCCCCTTGTAAAAAAAGCAATAGAATATTCCACTTGTAAGTGACATGAATGAAATCTCCTACAGCGTTTGGACAGATTATTTTTTTGTCTCTCCGTCTTACTTTTATTTTATTTAATAGAAAAAAAAGGTGACCTGGTGGTCTAGGGGTAAGGTGTCAAATTCTGTACTGGAGGTCCGTGGCTCAATCCTCGGTCACGGCACAGATTTATCTGATTGCCAAACCCTTTCTTCACCTCTGACAAGGCGTGTATTAATCACAACTTGTGAATGTGAGGAATGACAGGCCTCCACCTGTGGTTCGGATTCCACGTTAAACTGTAGGTCCTCCATTTCATCTCGCAATCACCCTACCATTACACATTAGCGTACGTGCGTATAAACCGAACGGGTATTAAGACACGGTGCTAATAATAATAATAATAATAATAATAATAATTTAAATTAAATTACCTTAACTTTGGTTCCCTTCATCCCCACCCTTTTACTCTACCTTCTGCTTAAAACACATAATAAATGAAATATTGTAAATAGCTCATGTTGATTTAAAATCCAAAATGTTGTGTTTTTAACTAGTTTATATCGAGCTGCTGTGAAGTCGATGAAAGTATTTTTTTTAAAGAAGCCTTTGGGAAATATAGGAATAATTTTAACAATAATTGCTATTGTATTTTTAGAATTTGTTGTATGATCACATCAAATGTTTACATTAGGAATAGATGTTGATACAAGATCTTTCTTCACATATTCTACAATAATGGTTGCAGTTCATACTGAAATTAAAGTATTCTGTTGATTTACAACTATTTATGGATCACGATTAACATGTCCTTGTCTATGAGTGACATATCTTTTTAATTAATACTTGTCGCCACAAATATAAATGTACGACTGTATAAATTAACCAATTATATTTATCGCATGAATATAAACGTACTAAGCTGGGTAGTTAAGATGCGTTTCAAACCCAAGCGAGGTTTTGACATTTAATAAAAGGAAGTAAACCTTGTCAAATACAAACGTTTGAAAGCAAAGTATACGCACACACGTGAACCATAAATGAAGATATTGTTTCAATAATAGAGAGAACAAGTTCTTGTTAGGCCTACTACGAAAAAATGGAGGAATTATTATTGGAGCTGGTTGGACAAAGATACATAGACCCTCCCCCGCTTTTTAATCGCACCCATCTGGTTTACACATATCATTAATCCAAGTGAGTGCAGTAATTGATCGATTTAAATTATTTATTTTCTCATATTAAGAGAAAGTATTGTAATCTTGAAAACTTTTAAACTTGAGATTATGACAGATCTTTACGTTTTATGTATGTCCGAACCCCAAATAATGATGATTTTACAATACTGTTTGTCCCCATATTTGCCTTTGTTTGTCTGTCTGTCTGCTACTGGCAACATATCTGAAACAGGTGTATTTTGTTAAAGCTTGATATGTTGCTGATGTTATAGGAAAATACCTCGGGACATTTTGTTTTAACCTAACCCTAAAATTAAGTGTAATTTTTGAAAAGTGTAATTTTTTGAAAGTGGCTATGACGATTTTGTTTAGAATGGATATTTAGGGTGTGTTTGACATCCTTAAATCACATTGTATACTTTTATTGTCGAGTAAAAATTCGTTAAATGGTAGTTTACCAAGGAATGGTTTTCTACAGTTCAAAATATTTTGAAAATAAAACGATCTTGTTTAAAATTAATATCTTTGTAATGATTGATATAACAATTAAAACACTGGTTACTTTTGAGGTGGGGAAGAAGTTAATTTAAAGATGGTTTCTGATCACTAATTTTTTAATTTTTTTAAAAATAGCTTTAATGATTTTGCCCAAAATTAGCTTAGGAGACTATTCTACACTATCAATAATAATAATAATAATGTGTTTATTTTTCTAAAATAAATTTATTTAAGGGTAGTTGACTCAAGGCAAATTATAGAAAATAAGAGAGTTTTGAAAATAGGTCTTTAACTTTAAGATTAGCTGCCTCAGTGGTGTAGTTGGCTAACGCGCTAGTTTAGTATTGAACCAGACTGACAAGCACGAGTAGACAGTGGTTCGGATCTCAGTCGGGTGTACTGGAGGGGTTTTTTCCTAGATGGTTTGCCATTCTACCTCCACAAAAATACTGTTTCACTTCCTCTAAATTCAATCTTCCTAATTCCTAATCCATCAGCGTAATTAAGCGTATAACCCAAACGTGGTGAGAGAAAAATTAATATAGAGTTAAAAATGGAGATCTAGGAAAGGTTTTTCATTAAATAAAAATAATTTTAGGGTAGTTCACTAAAAACTAATTTTTGAAAATTTAAAATGTGTTTAAAAAATTGAATAGTTGGTTTTTTGTTTATAAATAGAGTTTATTTTGATAAACATATATTGGTGTTTTTGTTTTATCAGGAAAAACTTTATTTATTTATTTCTTGGATACAAAAATTTTAAATTTTCTTTCAAGCTATATGAGAAACTTTGAGCGATTCTGTCGTACCATTTATTTTATTTAACTTCTTACTGGAGTCAAGAATTATTAATATTTCTTCCTATTAGCCGTTCAAAACTACTAACTAGACTAATGTGTTAAGTATGAGTGAGGTTGAATTTAGAAGAAGTATACCCACATTTATATGGAGGAATAGTGGAACAACATTCAGGGAAAACCATCCTCAGCTTACTAGACCAGAATTCGAGACCCGATCTCCCAGTCATCGGCAGTCCAATTTATTTCAGGAGTGACACCTTATACCGTGTGGTCGTTAGTAATGTGGGTTCTAATACTATTAATATTACATCGTTGGGCACGTGGAAAAAACATCAACCTCATTTAGTATGGATTTCTGTCGACAAAGAGTCCGGGGTTCGAATATCGATAACGTATACCAAGAGGTTATTTTTATAAATAGCTGACCTCTTTCTATCTCCAAGTAAATGTGGAAACGTTTTTTAAATTCTACCTTTCTCATACTTCATATGCTTGATTAAAATATAGTTCTGACTGGGAGTAACAAGAATTAGAAACAAAAAAAATATATGCCTAGATAATTAGATATAACTAATAATTTATTGTATACATTTTGCTGTATTTTTTATTTCAATATTTAAAAATCAATAAACAATTAAGTCTTTAAAGAGATTCGGACCACACCTACTTGGAGCGTGATCCAGTGTACTGATAATGACCTAATTAAATCATTTACTCTCATTATACAAATACATCACGTGATACTTTAAAAAAATAAACTAGTATAGGTCAGGTATTAATTGGACACGAGACGTAATAAATTGAACGAAGCTAATTGAGACATAGGCTTACGAATACTTTACTCAAGTTAATTTATTCATTAATGACATAATTTCCACGGGGATAATTTGTTACGTCACGCTGAAAACACGATGTCACTTTGTCATCACGCCTTGTCAATGCGGGCAAACACCCCACCGGCAAATTTCTCCTATCATTATTATTATTTCCCACAGGAATACAAACATAATGATTACGTGGTTGCTTGTTCCAGAGCTAAGCGCTTCTATCCATCTAATTTTTGACACTAGCCCCATGAAGTATGCGTCGATAAAAATAAAAATAGGATATTCACATAAAGAAGATACAAACCAATTTTTGTAGAAGGTATTTCTTAGGAACGATTACACTTTTTTCCAGACAATTTTTTTTTGCACCGCGTCTTCAGGATTGATTTTACAAACTGGCTGCTCACTATACTTTCATGCAAGTGCGTGTACATTTCCTCCAGATATAACCTTCCTAATATCAAAATCCCTTAGCGAAATTATTACATAAGCGTATAACCCGAACTGAACAGGTAGTAAGACGTGGTGATAAGAAAAAGTAAACAAAAATACCGATGTTAACGTCGTTAGTCAAAATCAAACTCATGTTTATAGATATTAAAATTCAGGATATTTCAATTCCAATACACGTTTTAAATATTTGGAAAATTTGTCATAATGCATGTTACTATCATTAGTAGGTGTTCTATCTTTTGACAGGTTCCTTGTCTTGTCCAAATTAAATTATTATATTACGTTTTTGGTTTGGAATAAAATAATAAATAAATAAACAACACATACCCACTTCGGTGGCAGAAATGGTCTAAGGCGTCACTCCACACTCTTATTAGTCCGGCCTGCTGAAGACGGGGAGAATAGAGCTCGAATCCTGGTGGAGTCTACTGAGGATGTCTATTATTAAAAGGTTTCCTAATATCTTTCCACGCAAATTCGGGTGGATTACATCTAAAAGGCTTCCTTCCTCATCCCTTTAAAGTTAGAGTATTTATCATATTTGCGTATATGAACAAGTAGTAAGACGCAGCGTTAAAAAAACACATAACCTTCGTATCTTGTAGCCGAGATCCAAAACATTTTTTCCCGTAATCATAGGCCTACAATATGACCTTTTAAAGGTTCACATTTGTTTTAAAAGTCCTTGGCCATTTAGTATCTCCCAAGAGTCAGGCTTTAACTTCTTGAAAGCTACCTTCTTCCCGTCTCTACGCCTTACTTTATATTTTCCTCTTTTGGTCTGTCATAAAAATCAGCAATCATTTTCTGAAAAGAAAAAAAAACCACCTGTGTCCCATCTGGTGAAGTTTTCTTGCCAGGAAGACGAACCCCACGCCCAGGCCATCAAATTTACCAAAAGTAACAATAAAACCCCGAGAAGGGCCTGATGTAAGACCTTATATAGATGGATAGAAGAGCGTTACGGCAGATCCAACTGAATGGGAAGAAATGGTGATAAGACTATACATGGAATATGATGGAGAAAAAACGCACCGTATGCATTTTATTTTATTAAATAATAAGCTTTGTACACCTGAGGGAAATTTCATGTGCATTGTAGTAGTGAGGTATGTTGCCAAAGTAAGCAGAAATGATTTAAATTGTAACTGTAAATTGTTCCCCAACCAGTGCCGTGGTGTAGTGATCAGTTCACCTCTCTACGAGCTTAGAGATCCTGTGTTCGACTACTGACTAGTACCTTTGGTATTTTTCTCAAAAGGGGAATTACCCCAATGGTCACTAGGGTTGAATTAGTTAGGCTTAAAGCAAGGTGGAAGGGGACGTGAGAAAAAGCCAATCATTCTGCAGTTTTTATAGAAAAACATTTATTTGTCCAAATATGAATAAAATATTGCTCAGTAGCAATGTTCAGTTTAATTTTCTTAACACAGTGATATCAGCGGTTATTGAATATCTGTCAATGGTGTCCTGGAATTTAATGAAAACCTTTTCTGTTCACTTAAAAAAAATTCTCGTCTAATGCCTCTATTCTTATGTCAAGATATTCAATAACTCTTGATATTATTACCATGTGAAGAAAATTAAACTAAACGTTACTACTAGAGCAATATTTTATTTATTTTGGCAACAACAACAAATCTTTTGTCATAGGAACTGCAAAAACACTGACATTATAATGAGTCTCCTACATGCCCACCTTAAATTAGGTTTAAATGTTTCCCCTGGCTCCACACTCTCATACTCACTATCACCCTCATATCATCGGGACAAGGAAAGAGCCTCCATGGAAAGGATGTACAATTAGTACATCCGGTCATCCCTTGTGCAAAGGTACATCAGTACTGGCTAATCTTTCCACGACTGGGCTACGAATGTTGTAGCCAAGACACACAGTATTAATATTATAGTAATTGTTCCCATAGCTCAGTAGACCACTCTTTGGCCAGGAATCAACGAACATACTTTCCCATGTGATATACATAGAGCAAAGTCTTGTCTATTAGGTGACCTGGTGTCTAGGGATATGGTGCCACACTTCTGTGCTGGGGTTCCGGGGTTCAGTCCTCGGTCCCGGCAGAGATTTGTCTGATTACCAAACCCTTCCTTCACCTCTGACAAGACGTTTATTAATCACAACTTGTGATATGTGGGGAATGCCAGGCCTCCACCGTGGTTCGGATTCCACGTTAAACTGTAGGTCCCCCATTTCATCTCACAATCACCCTACCATCACACATTAACGTAAGTGCGTATAAACCGAACGGGTAGTAAGACGCGGTGCTAATAATAATAATATTGTCTATTTCCAAATGGGGTTAAGCTGAGTTTTTCCTTGACAACTCAATGCATAACGTCAACGTGATACGCATGACGCAACATCCCAACTGCTTTTGGTACAGTCAAGTGCGACCTATGCAGCGTACTAAGACGTGTTGCTGTGTCTATTGTGATCGTTTGTTGTATAGCAAACTTGTTTGAAATGGAACTTAAGAAACCACAAGGTAGCCAGACTCACTTTTCTTCCAGTGAAGACGAAAAATCGACAGATTTTGGTTTTCGGATAAGTGATCCGGAGTATAAAGGACATTATCAAAAAGTACATAATTCATTTTAACACACTTCTCTTCTACACTAATATTAAAAAGAGTAAAGATTTTATTTTTTGTTTTTTTGTTTGTAATGGATAAACTCAAAAACTACTGGACCTATTTTAAAAATTATTTCACCAATATAAAGATACATTACCAGCGAGTAACATAAGCTATATTTTATTTTGAACATTTAATTTATTCCTCATAAAAATGTCGATAGTCACTCATATTTTATGATAGAGTCTATGATGATTCTTCAATATGTGTGTTAAAAATAATAATGGGGGGAAGGGGGAAGGGTCTAGTCTTAGATAAACTCATTAAAAAATATGCTTAATACCATGGAGTTTCACGTAGGCCTACATCTGACAGATAGCAAAGCTGCGCATGTGTCTAGGGAAACACAAATGCGCAGTGAGTGGGGGAGAAAATGTTACGAGTTTTAATAAGCTCTTCTAACACTCCAAAACTCAACAACACGCCACATGTGGCATATGTGTGAAAGTGTACTCCATATACAGCCAAACGAACCCTTGTATTGTTTTTAAAGATATAAATTAATTTTGTTTTTGATTCACTTATCCAATTTATAAGCATTTAACTCTACTTATAAGGTAGTGATGAGGAAGTTCAAATTTAGAAGGAATGTAGCCGAGTTTACGTGGAGGAGTAGGAAACCGTGTAGAAAATAACACCCTCAGAACCCACTTCGGTGGCCACATGGTCTAAGGCACTACTTTCCCAGTGGATTAGACTGTCAATAATGGGGAGATCAAGGTTCAAATCTCGGTCAAGTGTACTTAATAATGGTCTTTCAAATTGGTTTTACACTCACTCCACGCAAATGCAGGTACACTTCCTCAAAATTCAACCTTTTCACCCCCAACACATTAGAGTAATTAGTAAATAAGCGTATGATCCAAACGGATTGTAAGACGCGGCTCTTGGGAAAAAAAGGCTAAGCGTTATTCGTGAGTATTATAAGCCTAGCTTAACGTGCAAGTAACTTCGGCCGGTAAATAAATACATCTGTAGCCAGACGTCAAATAGTTTTGCAGTAGTCTAGAGTCTGCATTAGAAAATAGTGGAATTGAGACAAGTTACATCATTTATCATTTGTTTTAAACTACAATAACATTGAAGAGTAATTGTTTAAAAATGTAAAAAAAAATTGTTGTCAGCTAAAAAATTCCGAAAAAGACAATTGAATGAGACCTCTGGTTCATGTGTGTGCGATCTTGTAGCTCATACCCCGATTGATCGACCATTTGGTGAGCTCTGTATCTCCTTGTACCCATACCTCCCCCTCCAACCCCTCCACCACCCACCCTAAGGCCGAGTCTACACTAGCGGTTAAAACGCGGTGGTTTTGCCGCTAACGTACGCCCCTAAATTCTTGAATCTACACCTGACTGTCAAAACGCAACTGTTAAACAGCTATCAAAACGCTATTGATTCTACACTAGTGGTTTCAATGCCGCGGTTTTTGCTTCTACCTGTGCAGAATGGTTTAAAAATGGAAACTGTACATACCGGATATATTGCGGGACTTATTTTGTTGAAGGAAACTCGGGGAAAAAAACTTCGTCAAAAGAGACGATGGTAGACGCACCCCACATTATCGAACCGTCTCTCAACAGGACAGTTTCATATTAGGTTTATGAATCACAGAATGTACCCAGAGAAGTTCTTTTTCTAGTATAGAATGTATTTGGCTTAATTTGATGAACTACTTGGTTTAGTGAATGAAAATATTGCAAAACGTGATACCATCTTGAGGATGAGTATTATTCCTGCTGAAAGACTTTTTGTGACATTGAGGCACAACTGCCTGATATCGCCTGGTGTAGTTTGATTAGCGTTTCTACCACTAGGTGGTATCAACGCCTCCAGAGGTAGCTGATAAAACGCTGGTCTAGACTAAAACTTATTTTCTAACTTGATAACAAGGATTTTATTCAAAGGAGTGACTGCCAGCGTTTAATCTGCTAGTGTAGAATAGGCCTTAGTATCGAATTGATTTTTACCTCCCAGACTTGGTGATGATCATCTCAGTGCCGAGGTCGTTGAACTTGTCCCAGAGCTCCTTGGTCTCCAGATGACACACCACGTGCCTCAACTCGTCGCTGTTGCTCCTCTCCTGGAGCTGAGGGTTCTTAGGAGGAGGTGGAGAACCAGGGGCGGGGGATTTCTTGCCCCCGTGGCGCCGGGAGTGACCCGCCACCCCCGGGTCGGACGAAGTAGACGAGGTGATCTCCGGCGGGGACTCGCGACCTTCGTCGTCCAGTTCATCACCTTTGACGGGGCGAGGCGTCGTCGGTTCAGGGGAGCTGCTCGCGAGCGAGGACGACGTCGTGGTCGTCTCGACGAATTTTTCTGGAAAGGAAAGGGGAAAGTAAGACTTATAACATCATTGAATACATGTGAAGGAGGGGTTTTGGGGGGCTATATATGGTTTGATTCGTCCCCACCCCCCAACTTAAATCAAAAACTATAAGGCTAGTTTCAAAGTCAGATCGAGTAGGACTACGCCAAAAGTGTAGTAAGCTTTCCTATTCACCCTGAGATAAGAATATTCATAGTTTTCTTTCCCTTATTTCATATTTAGATTGCAAAAGATTGCTATAGGTGAAGGACGAAAGAGAATATAAGCTCAAACAGAAAGAATAAGTAGTTCCAGAAAACGACATAGAACATTGCATTTTAAGCCGTGTGGCTCCAACATTCTCGATGACCGAGGCAGTCGTTATAATATATATGTATCTAGGATCTGTTGATATCCGTATGATTTTTAAAGTCTCAGCCCAAATTAGTCATAAAATACGTTAAAGTACACCAAGACACTGCAGTGTGTGGGTCGGTCACAGTGTCTTAAGCTCCGACACATGTGTCGGACACTGTGTCTGAATGAACCATCACTGGAGATACGTTACCCTGTATCTATCTCAGGTTCATTCTAATGTCATCCTCCCATTTGCGCTAAGGTCTTCCCAATGGTCTCTTCCCATTGGATTACCAGTCAATACTATGAACACGATTTTATATTCTCGCATTCACGCTAAATTTCCTGTCCACCGTAATATACGAGATTTGATTATCCTAGCAATATCTTGTGATTAGTACAGGGTATATAACTCATCATCAAGTAGCCTCCTTCACTTCCCAATATCCGTATCCCTTTTATTATTAAATATAATTATAAGCATCTTATTTTCAAACCCGCTATTTTTGTTTTAGTCATGTAAGGTAAGAGCTTTACTCCGTTCACGGTAGGAATTACTCTCTGAAAGGTCCTTTTCCCTACCAACATCCTACTATATGATAGATTTATGGTAGGGAAAAAGGCCTTTCAGAAAACAATTCCTACTCTGAACAGACTTTACATAGGCCTATGTGAAGTTGAAAAGGCTTGTTGATTGGGACATACACCACTTTTGCACTAGACCTTCAGCTCGCAATAACGTAGGTATGATTTCCATTTGAGTGTCTCATAATTCGCCTTATTGGCGTGTTTATTCTTTTGTTTACGTTTCTGTCCGCTCTCATGATTGATGATCTCTCTGCTTCTGATGCTCTCCGGGAGAGTTTGGTAGGAAAGAACAGAAGAAGGGCAGACATAGCGTATCTTTCGCTTTTCAAATATTAAACACGAAACCGATTAAAAACTCGTAAGAACAGATGCGCTGTGGATGTCAAAGCTACTTCAGGTCGAAAGAGGGAAAGAGTTTTTTTTTGTTACGACCCCTCTTTCGCGTCATTTTCATGGTGGACCTTATTAAATGCTTATCGTCACGAGAGACTAGGCCGAGATTTTTACTCTTCCTGCATTGCATGAGTGTGCAAATTTTGCAAAATGACTTTTGATTAAATCTTTGTCGACAATTATGACATTTTACTATATTATAAGTGTTATTTTTTACTAGAACAAACTCCACACGTGTGTCCGCAACTGAGCCATACCAACCGAGCAGCCGCCTCCATCAAAGATGATAGTGACAACATTTGCAGATAGAGGGTGTCATGTGGTCATCCCGACGAGCTCTCCTGCCGTTAACCTCAGTTTTCTAGACCGGAGCCACTACCTATTTATTCAAGTGTCTCCTTATTTGTCCTCAAGAGGTTGAGTTCGATTCCGTTCCACATCATTGCTTCACAGAAAAAAAGCATGTAAACGCCGGAGATTCAACCCGGGGCTTCTGGATATGTAGCCAAAGATTCTGACCACTAGAGACCATAGGGTTTGATATTATATATCAAAAGTGAAATCCCTATATTACCTGCCTTAAAACATGAACACGTGAAATTAGATACAATATTTTTCAGGCTGAAAATTGGATGTTTTAAAAAAACTTTCAGTGCTTTATAAAAAAATGTAATAGGTTATATGGACTACTTTTTCTGTTTTCAAATGTGAATACCAGACATATCCTTAGCTAAGCTTTTTTTCAATTATTTATTTGTGGTATTTAACGTGCATTTTATAAACCGACTGATTATATCAATACACGACTTATAAACTAACTTAAATCTCCATCCTGCTCCGGCCGTTAATTTATCACTGTGAAAGGGGAACCTACATTTCACCAATTATAGATTTGTCAGCCGTACCAGGAATCAAACCCGGGACCCTTATCTCAGTAGACAGACATGCTACTGACTGCACTAAGGTGTCCATCCTTTGATAAGTTGTGCGAGGGTTTGATATTAATGGAAGGGACCATAGGTGAGGAGGGAGACAACAGAAAATGACCAATATATAGCTTAGGCCTACTCTGTCACCGTAATAACCAAATTATTGTTGATTTGTAATGTGGTAAAAGTATATTATTAGTTTAAGTATCTTTGAAATTTAAAATTCCATGTAAAATTCTCAAATTAAATAAAATAATATAGGAAGAGTTATACATATATTATTGATTAAATAAAAAAGTCCCGTTTTATTTGGGAAAAAATTGTTGTATTTTTTTCGCTTCAACGTATTAAATTCTTTTTGGAGGTGAGATAATTTTTTTTTTTCCTAAAGGGTAGTTTTATGGAAAAGTTATAATAATAGGCCTGTATCTTTTTTTAGCACCACGTCTGACTTTTTGTCAACACACCCGACCAAGAATCGAATCTTGACCTCTCCGTCATCGGCAGTCTAGTCTAACACTAGAGTAGCGCGTTAAACCATGCAGCCACCAAAACTGGTATAATTTTTTTTAAATTATTCTAATCGCTTGAATTTTTCATGCCAAACTGTTTTCCTATCAAATATCTGACACGTCTCTCACCGGTTGTTGTTTTTATGTGTCCTCTGTGTATAGAATCAACAATTTATGTTAGGTCTCATAAAGTAGGCTACTTTATTGTTTTTTATCTTAGTCCATATCTTGTAAATTTTGCTAATTATTCTACATGTAAATTCCACAGCCTAATAATGTGATAAAATCAAATAGTTGTGAACGTTCCTAATACTATTGAATAAGAAACGTTTTAGAATGGCTTTATCAGAGGAATGTGTTTCTCAATAACGGTGAAATAATTATCACTGATATGTGAGGAAGATTTAAACAGTGATATTATTATAGCGTGCTCTGAATAGTGTGTGTGAGGAGGAGGAAAATAGAGGAAGGAAATTGTGTTTTTTTTTTACTGAATAAAGCTGACCGAAATTGGCAGCCTCCTTACACCGGACCTTGCATTAATATATGACACTTGTTAATGTGGGTAATGCCAGGCCTCCACTGTGATTTGTATTCCACGTTAAACTGTAGGTCCTTCATTTCATCTCACTAATCACCCTACCATTACACATTAGCGTAAGTGCGTATAACCCGAACGGGTAGTAAGACGCGCTGCTAATAATAATAATAATAATATATGAGACACGCATGTATTAACAACTATTCTGCTCGGAATCGTCTAAACACGAACAATTTTATTTTGATTTTTTGTTTGGTAATGGTTTAAAAACTACCCTGTGCTTAAGTGGGTCATTAGCACCTATATATAGGCATATCCCAATTATAAAAAAACCTTTAAAGTGTATCAAGCTAAAAAGATACTTCCATGGCATTAGGAATTCAAAAGATACAAAAGTGCACCATCTAACCTTATCTTGAGTTAGTTCTATCCAGTCCACCCAATTACAAATTATTCCTACCCTGAGGTAGTATTATCCAGACCAACTTATTACACCCCATCTAATTCAGGTCCATTTTAATATTATCCTTCCTTCTGCGTCTAGGTTTTCCAAATGGTCTCTTTTTATTGGGTTTACCAGTAAATACCCCAAATATGGTTCTAGATGCTTCTATTCACGCTGCATGTCTTGCCTTTGTAATTTACGAGATTTTAATATCCTAATAATGTCTTGTGATGGATGAGTTCAGGTTTTGTAACCCATCATTATGTTACCCGTTGGACTCTCCAATATCTTCATCCCTTTTTGGAACAAATATCTTGCAAAGTACCTTGTTTTCGAACAATCTCAGTTTGTTTTCGTCATGTAAGGTGAGAGAAATTGTTTTGCAACCATAGAGAATAGCCTATAAAACTATTATTTTTTTATAATCTGAGAT
Organism: Timema shepardi; assembly: GCA_902151425.1. NCBI lineage: Eukaryota > Metazoa > Arthropoda > Insecta > Phasmatodea > Timematidae > Timema > Timema shepardi. The sequence goes on along the minus strand of CABFVX010000963.1, from coordinate 38,197 downwards.
TTGAATTCTTTGACAGCATGCGAGATATTAACAACTTACTAACCGATTTATAGTATTTATTTCCCGACTGCATTCTGTTCCTAATTTCCACTCCAATATCGGTATTTATAGTTAATATTGTTTCTAAATTTTAAACTCTATAAACCAGTCAAATGATATTCTGATAGCAGTAATCTATAAACTATCATCTCCAATTATTGTTCTCTGTGTGATAATATTCTCAATATTTCAGGGTTCATTTATAAACTTTTTTCCCTATTAATCTCTAATAAAATGTCAGCATTTCTTACAAGATAAATGGTAGATCTGCCAAAATTGACCAAAATCCCTATAAAGTAAAAACATACTGATGGCAAAATTAACAAACAGACAAGGTTAGCAACTGAAGACGTATGAACGTATGAATATATGAAAGTAGATTTATAACATAATTTTGACTAGAAGAAACTTTGGGAAAGTGAACAACAACAAAATGTTGATCAACATTTATTATATTTTTTATCATATTATTAGTTTAATTTTATATGAATTGATAATATCTATCAGAAGTGAAAGTTGTAGATTATATTGACTGACGTATGAATACGTGAATTGTAGATCTAGTAGCTTTTTATTCCGTGAGATAGGATTATTCCTAAGAAATCATATTATAGTAATTTTTTAAACTTTCAGAAAGATGCATTCCTACAGCGAGTCTACTCAACAATAACCTGTTCCTGCATAATCTAAGGCGTCACTCTTGCAATAGACTAGCCTGCCAATGACAGGGAGATAGTGGTTCAAATCCCGGTCGGGTGTACCTAAGGTGGCGTTCCACTCTGTATCCACAAAAATGCAGGTACACTTGTTATAAATTAAAACTTACACTTAACGCACTAACGTAATTTCTTCATAGAAGTATACATCGAATGGATAGTAAAACTCGTTACCAATAATAAAATAAATCAATAGTATGACATTTATAGACCTACATACTAAACAGTATTATTCTGGCTGGTACAATAACAATGAACAAATAGTTAATTGACTTAATAAAAAATCGTTACTATATGGGAGGTACTTAGTGGAATTATAACTTGTTTAAAGTCGCCTTTTGACTGCGGTAAAGGTTTTAAGAATCGACCAAAATTAAACTATAAAAATCACTGATAGTTTTTATCTTTTTCGGCAGTGTTAGAGAAAAGCAAGCCTGTATTAAATTTTATCAACTTATTTAACAACACGTTAAACGATTAACTCCAACGCCATTGTTCTGTCTCGAGATTGAACAAGTTTTATTAAAATGATATGAAGTGGAAAATGCTGCTATTTTTAGATATCTATGGAACTTAAGATAAACACACATTGTTTAAGGGTTTTATTACTTCCAAGATAACCTTTCAATTTTTTTTAATTGACCGAAAATAAGTTCTTTTAGTAGTTTTCCAAAGTAATATGTCATCATTTATTATTTGTAATAGATACAAACTTAAAAAATTTGTATTCCCTTTAGTATGGATCTAGTTAAAGCTTCCCAGATCAAAGTCCAGTTAACTATTCGCATGTTCTATCTCTTTTAATACCAGATATAACAATTCTATTAATCCATTTTGTATTTAAAAAAAAGTATATGTAAGCCTACTGAATTTTTTTAGCACTGTCGCCTTCTACTCTTTCGGCTTATAAGCATATGTAGGCCTACTAATTAGGGAGGTTGAATTTAAAAGTGTATCCGAATTTGCGTGGAGAGAAAGTGGAAAACCATTTAGGAAAATCTACATTCATTACACTCGATCGGGATCAAAACCTGATCTTCCTCATCATGGTCTATTGTGAGAGCAACACCTTAGACAATGCAACCACCGAAGATGGTTCCTAATGATTTAATTAGACAGAATACTAAAGTATAAATAATTTCTTAGAAGTTATTTGACAGTGGTTTTAATTTATTGTCTAATTGAGAAGTCTTAAAATGGTTATATAACAATTCACTCTATTGTTGGAAGATGGGTTAATGAAAGTGCACCAGTATTAGAGTGAAATTAAATATAAAAAACAAACAAAATAATAAATTAATTGAGGAAAACCAGCATCAATGTAAACAAAGAAATATTCAAACTTGTATATTTAATATCTATCAGTAGAAATCGAGTATAGGTTGCAGGACTGACACTTTAGACCAGGGGTCTCCAAACCTTTTTGCTAAGTGGGCCACGTAAAATATTTTACACATTTGTGCGACCAAAAAGTAGCAACCACCTGTTATTCAATTAGAATATTTTTGCCCTGAATGCCTTGACATGCGCGAATAGATCCCAAATCAAATTTGTTTTAGCTTGCAAATTTAAATTCTAGTCATATGGCCGGTCACGTCTGTAAAAAATTGTCACTTTCCAAAGCCAGTCAGTGTTTTGTAAAAGTAAATGAGGTTGATTCTTCTCTGAGAGAAATGAATAAATTTATATGTAATAAATTATATTTATAATAATTAGTCAATATAATTACTTATTTTAAAATTAGGCAACATCTTTCGGGACTTTCCTTTTATAACCCTCTGCCGGGAGACTTAAATCTACCTAAAAATCGTTACAAGCCGTTCTGTTTTGGTGTAAGGAATGACGCCTGCGACTGAAAATGAGGGTTTGAAATTCCTATAGCCCTCTGGCTTGGTGTCATAGAGGGAAGCACGCGTTTTGACAGGAAATGGACATGTCAAATATATTATGTGATTAAGAAATAACGGATAGAAAAAATTAATTTATTTTTTGATAAAATTTTAGGACGTGCCAGATATAATATTTTGGTGGGCCGGATATGGCCCACGTTGGCCTCCAGTTTGGAAACCCCTGCTTTAGACCACGGGGCCATAAATTAATCCTTCTTAAATAGTTTATATAGGTTTATTTTTGAAAGTTGTGCAATCATTATTTATACATCAACGTATTTAACCTTTCCGCGAAATAAAAATAGATTTTTCCTGAATCGTGAAGTTGATGTAACGACGTATTTCTCATACTAAAATGTGAACAATAGAAGAGTGATTTTTGTTTAAATAGGTAATTTGATATAATTTTAATGTTTCTGTTAATAATATTAAATTTAATGATGAAAGACGTTATGTGCATGCATGTGTAAGCCTACTATCTTAAATATTGTGAGGACATTTAACGAACTTTAATGAGTTGAACAATCGTACCATTTTCAACGACTCAAATCTATGAGTCTCTATTGTTTATATTCCGTCTAACCAAAGTTCTTAAAAACTACTTTAATTATTATTTGTTACCTGGAAATAAAAAAGTTGTTTCTCAGAAAAAGAAACTCCTTTTGAAAAATTTAAGGAAATATAGATTTTTTTTAATTTAAAGCTTTGAAATAAATAAACTTGAATATCATACAATCATATTGCTCAAATAAATGTGAAAAATAAAAAATCATATCATTCTATAGTAAAAATATGTGTTTGTTAAATATAAAACTTCGAAAATTTAAAATAAAACTTTGTTTATATTTTTTTTAACTTTTATTTTTTGGCCAAGCGGTGTGAATTCATATTTTTAATCGATCATTTGGCATTTCGTCTATCTGACTGTTCTACGATTACCACCAAATGTCTTTACCGATTTCAACAAGATTTGTCAGGAACATTCTTTAAGCTTAGGCCAAAAAAAATATGTATAGAATTTTTTAATTTAGAACTTTGTGATAGTGGCGTCTTAAACCATATGAGCAATGGTTAATATCTATGAATATAATGAACAATTGAATATAATTTAATCGTAATTATAATAATAGAATTCAATGTAAAGAATAGTTATAAATATAGGATAGAAAATATGTTGTGAATGGTACTGAATCTAAGATCAATTGGAAATTTAAGTAAAAATAATGTCCTTAATATCTAAGAGGACATTAGATATTAACAAATATGAGTCAAAATCACAATGTAAAGAATTAGATTATTAGAATTATAATGTTAGAAGTGAATATAATTTAGTAACGGCGTATTCCTTTGTTTTCGATCTAATTTGAACACCAAGGGAAAATATCAATTCTATATTCAAGGCGAAATCATAAGATACATTTCAACTTGAAATTCAAAGGGTAATATTAAGACTTTATCAAAGATAATAACATGAACCCATAAATGTGAACATGATGTACTTAGTATATTTTGAGTGGAAGGAGCAAGGTCTACTGTTCACGGAACTATTAGCATTCCTACTTTAAATTCGTTAAAATGATTATATTGTTTCCGATATTTATTTTAAATAGTTATCAAAATTGAATAAAACACCCCATTTCCCTTCTGTAACCGAGTGCTTAAGGAGACGGACTATTAAGTTGAGACCTTAAAATGAGATCTTGTTTCAATCTTAAGGGATATTCTTAGTGAGTATCAGAGGCATCTGTTTAGGTTAGGCATTGGTGCTTATTTAAGTTTGTATTTTGAAAATAACAATTCCCTTCCTCCTCCTCCCGCCCCCCCCCCCCGCCCGCCGCAGCTGAGATCAACGTTCTTAATAACGACGTTTGAAAAAAAGAAGTAAAGTAGGGCTTAATGGGGTGAAAGTTGAGGTTGGGGTTGAAAATAAAAGTGGTATTTATAAACTCCATAATTATAAATCAATTAATACAAGTATTGTACTTGTTTTAATTAAAATTAAATTAGAGTATACATCTCGTAATTTGATTTAAATTATAGACCTAACAATCAAATTCCGCTCTTTTCTAGTGCTATAAATTAGGATAGAAGAGTTAGCAAATTAGTGATTTATGGAGAGATATATCTTCTATATTATTACAACATGAAAATATTTTTACAGGTTTTTTTTTTGTATTTTTTTTGTATCACCCGTTTGGGTTACACGCATTTTGATTGTTAAAAGTCACGGCACTTAAAGACAACCTAAATAACAAAGCTAAGTTAATTTCTGATCTAATTATAACCGACACGACGATTCACTTTTATAATGTGTTACAATTAATGCAATTTGTATAACACAGAACATTAAAATATAATATTAGTAACGTAACTTCCTGTTACCAATTTTTTTATTTATAAATCAAGCATCAGTTTAAAATACCCTAAATCTTAGAAAAAAAAATTGTATCTAAATAATAAGCTAGTATGAAAAATTATTAGAATGATTTTTTTTACATTTTTTTTATGAATGACTTTGATTATTATTTTTCTGGTAATATGTAAGTTATAAAGTGAGTTTGACTCGTAGCCTGACAGAGATTAGGCTAGTTTCATTAATAGAGAGACTGCCAACTGATATTGGATCGATTCACAGTGAGAGTAGGAATTTGATATTCCTGAAAAAGAGATTTTTCAAACCTATCTAATTGAGAAATGCAGACCTACAGTTTAAGCTTAAGGTTGTTGGAAAATAATTATATTAAAATAATATTCTGAGAAAATGTACAAATATTAATGTATATAGGCTATAACCAAGTTATACCGCTTTGTGAATAAGCCCTACTCTTCTCATTGCCTATATAAACAATAATCACAGGGTTTAAAAATCTAGTTTATGTGTACATTAGAGTGCAGAGGGTCTCAAAATGTGGTACCTGTCCCCCTAGTGGTACATTCCGTTTTATCAGGTGATACACAGAAATATAACAAAAAGACAAATATATTTACATAAATAGCCGCACAAAATATTTTATGTACAGTTCACCTTTATTTCTACAGTCACGGCAACAAAGTCCTAAGTTTGTTGTGTATCCACAAAAAACTTATATTCTCTATTTCTTTTACAGCGGGAATTACTAAGTTTTTTTCTACATTCAGCAATGTTTGATTTTATTTTCAGTTCACCCCGACGTATAATTGGTTGAAAATTGAAAATTCTAAGAGTAAGCGACCAGTAGATTGCACTGAATAATAATATTTAGCACCGCGTCTTACTACCCGTTCGGGTTATACGCTTTAATACGTACGTACTAATTACGCTAATGGATTAGGAATTGGGAAGGTTGAATTAGAGGAAGTGAACGCGCATTTGCGTGGAGGAAGAGTGGAAAACCTTTTAGGAAAAACCACCCCCAGTTCACCCGACCGAGATTCGAACCTCGATCTCACCGTCCTCAGCAGTTGAGATTGCGCTGACACTAGCAGCAGTTCCGTGAAGATTCTGGTAAATCAAGAGGTATTAACATAAAATAAAATGAAGATTATTTGGCCTATGTAGGCCTATTTACTTGGTGTGAAAATTAAAATGAGCTCAATTCAAAATGATTTTTTTTACGAACAATTACCGAATCACTCGATGAAACCATCCTTTCTGAAACGACATTTCTACTACAAACACGAGCATTTGAAGGACAAACCTAATTATTTTTAAAGACCTAATTAACACTACGATTTCCATGAGAAGTAATCTTTTTTTTAAACTATAAAAGCTAATAAAACAATTTTTATAAATGAAGGATTAAAGATCAACAGGGTAAAAAATACAATTTTAACTAAAATTGAGTGAGTGCTGCCATCTGTTAGACAGTCAAAAAAAGTTTTAATGCACTTTAGATAATTGATCTCCCTTCATTTCACTTTTAAATTANATATATATATATATATATATATATATATATATATATATATATATATATATATATATTACTGTGGTCATTATAGGGTTTGGGGTGATAAGATGGTGCTAAAAATTTGTTTGAGACATAAAAATTGCTGCCCTGAAAAATTGGTAAATGTGACTTTCCTCCCTTTTCCCTTGTACCCTTCAAATGAATATGTCAAACCGTGTGACCTACTTTGTTGTTTTTGATAGTATTATAAATAACTATTAAATAGTACTAAAAATATATAAAAATACTATCAATGTAAAGCGTAGAAAATACTCTTGTGTTTCTAAAAGTTATTTCCTATAATAAGGGCGAGTCTGGGCTACATCTATCTGTAGCCCAGTTTGTGGAAATACTAGCCAGTACTAATTTACCGTTGTTCAGGGGATGCCCGAATGTACTAATTGTACATCCTTTCCATGTTCCGATGAGATTAGGGGATGATTGCAGTGAATATATCGGGGTAGAGCGTATGAAGATATTAACCTATTCTAAGATCAATTAACCAAACCCTGGTGACCATGGGCATCATTCCCCTTTTTGAGATAAAGCCCACAGTACCAGCCGGGAATCAAACCCGGGACCTCTAGGTAAAAGCCCCTTACTACTGTACCACGAGGTCAGTTATTTCCTCCCTATCATAACATCTCACATCAAAAGGTTCAGAGTCCTTAGATTATCAGAAGAATACCAGAATATTTTGATGTTGGGGGAAAAAGATACTGTCTTAAAATGAGGGGGGCATACACTTAATAATCATTTATCAGATTGTAATATTTTTTTAGTACCAAAGTTAAACGACGCCGAGCAAAGATTTTTTTTTACTTTGGTTTTATCCATAATGGTCCACTCTGTATAGAGTGGTAACATTTTCAAGAATGATGCTGGCATTTACGACAGTCGAAAGTCAGGGAGTGCTAGTCAAGAGTTCAACGGTACTGTAAATTACTTTAAACGTCAATATCTCAGTAGCAATATATGCTTCTGGTTTGATTGCTACTTAAAAATAAAATGGTACGGTGCACCACACAGACATTCTCCCACTTTGATCTTAAAATGAAAACACTTTAATAAAAACTCGTAAGATTTGTGAAACGATGCAGAGACACTCCAACAAAGAGAATAAATTAAATAATATACATTGTTACAGAGATATAAAGAAAAGAGAAACATCGCTGTCCACCAAAGAGTAGGCTTATAACAATCATTTCTTATTTCAAATGCTAATAGCGTAGAAACTATTAATTTTATAAAAATATATTTCAAATAATGCATTTGCATTTTAATTATTAGGCCTAATACAAATAGTTAAGGAGATATGATAAAAAAAAAACACTTTCGCTTATATAAAGTACCTTCAAAGTCGTTTCTACGGAAAAAACTATGGTTGCCATCTTGTTTGTAATGTTAAACAATACAGTTGTCAATAAAATCGAAAATGTATGAAAGTTACTATCTATTGGCATATAACCCGAACGGGTAGTAAGATACGGTGCTTAATTTGTTTATATTTATATGTAAGGAAACTGATGACTAATAAGGTGGTCATAATAAAACGCTCCAGCATTCACTCAAATAAGAGATACTGGTTAAGACTTCGAAAAAACTTAAGTTAAAATAGAAAGGTGAAATGATAGTATGCTAAAGAAGTTAAAAAATTTAAAAGTAATTAACAAGTAAGATTATATATATATTTAATATTGATACACAATTCAAGCTACGTTTTCGACAAACAATTAAAATATATGAGATAGAAATAATATGATTAAAAATATTCATGACATAACATAATCAAGTCAAATGGTGACCACCATTCAGAAAAATAAATACATTAAAACATATTAAAATAATTAATATATAAATTAATTGAGGACAAATACAATCTAAGTTTAGAATGTTTTCTAAACTGACAAATAAGAGATGGTAAATCATTTATTACTACAAAATATGCTCGAGTTGATTTAGTTTGGAATCAACCCCAGATCTTCTGAGTAAGAGACAAGAACAACAACCATGTTGTACCATGTTTATGGTAACTGTCTGAAATAACCTTTTCCCCCCTGCGTATTCTACTATATATTAGGATTTTGGGAAGAAAAATTATCTTCTCGTCATTCCTTCTTACCATAAACAAGGTATTGGTTCGCTTGCCACACTTGTGGTCAATGGGTATGCGGCGTCAAGATTACAATACGACTGAAATAAATAAATCACCACGTCCTACTACCTGTTCAAGCTATAGGCATATAATATAATTATTCTAATGGGGGTAGGGATTAGGAAGGAAGCATTTTAGAGTTAATCTAACAACATTTTCATGGAAGGAGAGTGGAAAACCGTTCAGGAAATACCAACCAGGATTCTATCACCGATCTACTCATCATCAGCAGATGAGTCTAGCACAAGATTGACACCTTAAGCCATTCGGACACTGGAGCAGGTGCAATATAACTGGACTTCCTGTAAGACCGTGGTTTGAATCTCAGCTGATTTCAGAAGGGAATAGTTTTCCCTATACTCTATCCACGCTAATGTTAGTATCTGTGAATATTTTATTTAAACTACCATCCTTCCTCCGTTCTCAATTGAATACATTCTTTTTTTTAATAAGTATTAGTAGGCCTACTATATCGGATTATACTCATACATTTACGCTAGTAAAATAGAGGTGAGAAAGGTATAATTTCAGAGGAAACATACCAACATTTGCATGGAACTATTGAGGAAATACACTTAGGAAAGAAAGCACTCTCAATATACCCAACCGAGATTCGAGCGCAGATCTTTCCATTACCATCGATACATTCTAATACACGAGTAAGTGACCTGGTGGCCTAGGGGTAAGGTGTCTGACTTCTATGCTGGGTTCCGGGGTTCAATCCTTGGTCCCGGCACACATTAATCAGATTGCCAAACCCTTCCTTCACCTCTGACAAGACGTGTATAAATCACAGCTTGTGAATGTGTGGAATGCCAGGCCTCCACCGTGGTTCGGATCCCACGATAAACTGTAGGTCCTCCATTTCATTTCACAATCACCCTACTATTAGCGTAAGTGCGTATAACCCAAACGGGTAGTAAGACGTGGTGCTAATAATAATAATAATAATAATAATAATAATAATAATAATAATAATAACAACACATGAGAAACGCGTTTAGACACATTACCATCAATGTACGTTAAATCACCAATAACTATTGTACTAAGCGTACTCAAATAAAAATTTGTTTTTTGATTAAATTAATAAAATAACTAACTACCTGCTTCGGTGGCCGTATGGTATGACGTGCTACTTTTGCATTTACCGATGACAGATAAAGGTTCAAATCTCGGTCGGGTGTACCGAGGGATATTTTTTCCAAAATGGTTTTCCACTCTCCCTTCGCGCAAATGTGGGTACACTTCCTCTAAATATAACTTTCCTAGTACCTAAAACCATTAGCGTAATTAATAGCCTATATAAGCGTATATCCTGAACGGGTATTAAGACGTGGTGTTAAATAAGATAGAAAATAGAGTTTTACATAAATTATTGTTAAATACTGGTTAGATAAACATGAAAGATATGGGGTTAATTTTTTACAATCATTATTTTTAAGGGCACTATCAAACAACTCTTTTATCTATTTCTTAAATTTAGTTTCACCTCTTATTATAATGATTTTTTTGAATACTTGTCAACCAAATTTAAACTAAGAAAATTGCCGTAATTATTGTGTAAAACCTTCAACAACTCATTTACCACCATTTTCAGTCCTTCTGACGAGACAAATTAAAGAACTAAAAACCTTTCAAATCACGTGACAAAAGTGTTAATTAAACTAAGCCGTATTTAGATATAAAAAAAAGAGAGTAAAACCAGTATCCCGTGTGCGTGTGTGTGTGTTTGAAGGTGAAAAACTCATACACATCATTACATAATATGACAATGATTATTAACTCCACACACACACACACACACATACACACACGCGTGAGTCATTCTCTCACATGTTCATGAGGTGATTATCATAGATAAATTATTGTTCAATGCACCGAAATAACCTTCTCACACCTTTGCTTAAAATTGAGATATATACTCAAAACTATAAATAAATGCGAAACGGAATAATATATCCTGTTGCATAAACACTCAACCAAAGAGAATAATCAATTAAATAATATACGTCTCAGAAAGATATTAAGAAAAAAAAAGTAAATCTATTCATCAAAGAGCATAAGAATAAACTTACCGGAACTTAATTTTTTTTAAATGTGTTTGCCAATATCTCAGAAATTATTGGTTTTATAAAAATACATTTCCAATCAAAGTTTTTAACGTTTAATAGTACAGTACAACTATTTTGCAATGTAAACTCAATCCATATCTCAAATAGTTGCGCGTGGAAAATACCCTCAGAGTAATTTTCATTGGCTAGTGAAAGTTGCCACTTTGTTAAAGCCATTTTTGAGAAAATCAATTTTTTTCTCTCTTTTCTTCCCTAATTAAATTACTGTTATTTTAAGGTGTTATAGATAATTCCAAGAACCTCTTTTAGGAAACTTATGAAAACCATAATTAACTAGCTTTAGCCCGATAGGTTTTCGGTTTAAGTCCCAGTAAGAGACAAACAAATTATATTGCAATATTTTTTAATTTTTTTTAGGTTCACCGGTTCATCCATCCAATTCTATAGTTGATTTTTTTTAATGATCATAATAATTTCTCTACACGAGGTGTGTGAGAAAGTAAAAAAAAAGTATGGTGGGAGAAGTTTGTATGTCAAAGAATTGCGCTAATATGTGTGGCCCTATTCCGAGGTAAAACAGGCTGTTTCCTGCGCTTGGTGTTCGAGTAGAGATTGACGGGCTCATTATCAGCACGAGATGTGGGAGGGGGCGGGGGGCTTGG